>FLRD01000962.1:0-21751 GCA_900088485.1 Plasmodium ovale wallikeri
GTTTTCTAAAATTAATCTAGTATTTTCAGTTTCACTATTGTAGAACTTTTCCCTTTTTCATTTGAGTGTTATAAAAACTCCCTAAAATGTATATATATATTCCAAAATAAATAACCGCATTCATATAAAGTTATGGTCATATAAAAAGCTGTATTCCTAAATAATTAATACATTCTCTAATGTTTCCTATTCCTTTTCTATAAACTTTTTAAAAAAAAGTAAAAATTTTTTATAAACGTATACGTGTGTGTAGAACAAAGTTTATTTTTATAAATTTGAAAAATGAAGAAACATTTCGATAAAAACTAGCAATAGAAGTATATAGAGAAGATAAAGTATAAAAAGGAACATATAAAAAAAAACCTATTAATTAAATAATAAAATATCATAAATTATAATTAAGAAAAAAAAAACTATTATAAAAGTAGATATACTGTGCAGTATGACGTAAAAATAACAAATTTTCGCAATACATAATATTTAAAGAAAATATTGAAGAATTTACAGCAATGATAAGCCAAAAATAAATATGTAATTATTATAAGTACAAAACATAAATTATATTAACAAAAAATTAAAAAAAATTAAATCTACTCAATAAATAGTCTAAAAATAAGGTAAATAATATATTTGTCAAATTAATATTTTATAGTTAATAAGCTATTTTCTGAAAATTTACCCAAGTTTAATTTCAATGAATGTACAAAACTCCTAATTATTCAGATTACAAATGTTATAAGTAATAAAAAAATTAAATAGAATAACACTATAATAATTATAATTATATATTATTATAAAATATTTAATATCCATACTATTGCACAATATTTCTTTGCTATTATATTCATTATATAATAACTACTGTAAATGGAATTATTGTTATATTATTCTGCTATCCATAATTTTAATGATAATATAAAATATAATTTAAGAATAACTCTTTATTATATATATGCTAAAACAAATATTTCACAAGCATAATATTAGGAAAAGAATAAAAATATAAATTTCTCATTTTTATAAACAATGAGATAAGGTATATGTGAACACATATAATAATATATTAACATATAGAGATTATATATCTCTATTTCATATATTTATATATATATAATTCTATTTTTATCTTGTAAAATTTTAAAAAATTTATAATTATAAAAAATATTTTATAAAGTATATTTTCAAAAATTTAGTTTAAATGTTATTATTCGGTATTATGTAATAATGATATAAGATATTATTTCAATTAATTTAACATTGAATGCTATAGAAATCTGAATTAATTCAAAAAAGGTAAATATACAACATTATTAATAAAAATAAAATAAATATGTGTCAACAAAGAAAAATAAATTCCCTTTTCAATCCAAATAATACACATTACATATTTTTCTTTATACTTTTAATTTATCACTTCAATTTTGTAAATAATGAAATAAAAACAGCTTCCATAATTTCATCAGTTTAATAATCATTAATTATAATATAGCAGTAATAATAAATTATAATTTCAACTATGATAATATAAAGTGCATTTATATATTATTTTTAAAAATGATAATATTTAAAATGTGACAATCGATACCGAATATTTTTATTTCTAACTATAATGATAATCCGTTTTTTCTAAAAGATGAAAACGGTAACTAGAAGTTTATAAAACAAAAATAATAAACATTGCTTTTACATATTTTACTGATTATTACTATGGAATTACGGCAAGGATATACATTTTTTATTCAAAAAATATTCTAATATTATTTTTTGTGACATAATTACCTAATTAGTTTACACCTTAAAATGCCAAAAAATTATGTACAAAATTGTTAAATTGACATTCATAAAAAATAGAATGATATTAAAAATAATAAAAATAAATAACACAATGGAATAATGCAAATGATTTAAGTTAAATGAATTATTTATTTTATGTAAATTATTTCCAATAAAATATATAAGATCATTCAGAAGTAACATTGAAATAAAAAGAAGAAAATAATAATGATTATATCTATATAGTGTATTTACAGGAATATTTTTAATATTTTTCCTTATTATTTGAAGCACATATCAGTGTTCGAAAGGAAATATGCATGTGTAAAATAACTAAATAACATTTTTTTATTTATATATCATTCACTTACTAAATTATATGTGTCATTATTTTCCTTTTTCTTGCGTATATATAATAATTTAGAAATAATCATATTGATGTAATTAATAGTAGAATTATAATTATCACATACATTTTTCAACATTCATCAGTTCGGATTTAATAATTAATCAATAAAGTTTAATATATATTACCTGTTAGCTGTCTTCTCTATGATATAACAATAATTGTTAAATAAATCAATGTTAAATTACTTATAATTCACATATAAAATAAAATGTCGCCACCTAAAGCATCTACTACGGTTCTTTTTCATATTTATGTATTATGTTTATTTCATATTTAATATAAATGTACTACACATTATCTAATATAACAGGACAATTTACCTTCTATATGTATATACTTTTATATGTTCCATATAAATGTAGAAACTTCCAGAGACAGTTTTGCCTTCTAATTACTTTATTAAGTATTTGTTTGGAGATGATAAATTTGAGAATCATATTAAGCAAATTGAAGTAAATAAATCGAGTAATAATTCTGCAAATATAATTTCTATAATTAATAATAAATTTGAAGAAATTTTTCAGGATATTACAGATAACTTTAGTAATGATGAAGAAGTTAGGTGTTGTAGAAACGTCAATTACTACTTCGATTTATTATATGCAATTATTAAATCACCAGGTAAACTTTCCAATGATAATACGAATAATTTAATAAGTGAAATTTCTCAGAAATGGAATAAAGTTCCTCACGTTAATGATAAAGATAAATGTAAAAGAGAAACTGATTTAGATTCAATACGTAAAAGGAGTATACTAAAACATGTACATGATTTAAAATTGGATAAAATGTTTATTAAATCTTTTTCAGATGAATATAAGAATTATCTACGTAAACAATGGGAAAAAATTATTGCATATACCAGTAGGTATTATGACAATTTATTTATTAAAATTGAAAACGATTTTATAGGTATAATAGAGCCATATAACAATTTTTTAGAATCATCAGATACTATATGTGACATCGATTTAGATGATTTAAGCACTGAAGACATAAAAATGTCAACAAATTGGGAGAGTCTGATGAACTCCATTTCCCTAGAAAAATTTACAACTAAAGACTATGTAAAAGGATGTTATAATAAAAATTATATTGATATGTTAAAAATGAAAGCTTCTAGCATTCAAAGGATAAATAATATTTTATCCTCAGGAATTTCTATTTTAGGATTTTCCCTAATACTCGTTTTTCTATATAGAGTAAAAAAAATGTTTAATTAGAAATATTAACATTAAACTACACACTCCATAATTTATCACATTATCAATAGTGTATTAAAAATTATATATATTTTACAAAACTTTTTTATATTTTTACATCAGTTTGGTCCTTTGAAAAGTTTGTTGCGTGGATGTACAAAAAAAAAGGCTGAAGTAAATGAAAACATAGACGAAGAAGTAATATCTGAGTTATATGACGATTCTGAAAACGAAAGATCGTATATATCTTATCACACAGTATTGCAATAAATATGTTAAACGTGTATACTATGTATTTGAATTAGTATAATACATATTAAAAATTGATATATTTTATAACGCATATACACATCTAAAGAAAAATATTAATAATAGCAATATAGATTTTATTCATGAAGATAAATATATTTTTGTTAAAATTGTAATATAATAATAAAATGTAATATAATAAATAAAATATACAACATTATAGAGAACTAATAAGAACAATAATACAAATAAATATATACTTACAGAAATTCAATAAAAATATATTAATGTAAGATATGTATAAACACTAAATATTCATTAAATTTTTCTCAATTGCAAAGAATTAATGTTTTCTGATAAAAATATGACGCATGCTGTTCATAACGTAAGAAATGTAATTATAAATATTTTAATTATATGCATACATAACTACAACGAAAGCGTGTAAATGTGATAATGAACAAATGAAATTTTAATTATAAATAATAAAATAGAAGTACATTACGAAAAAAATTGAAAGTAAATTGTGAACATTTTACGAAATAATATAATAATACTTTCTTTTTTTTAACCCAAAATATCAGTAATAATAAACTAATTTTTATAAATATTATAATAATTTCTCTAATATCAAAACATTAGAAACAACATTATAAATCATTCGTAATATCAAATAAAAATAGTTAAATACAAAACATGAATCAAATAAGTTATTTAAATATTAAAAAAATAAACTTTTTTTTCACTTTTATATTATATATATTTTTTAAGGTGTATTTAATTCTATCCACTGCTTTATCCTCAAATAAATATATAATTCCCTAAATATCATAGAAAAAAGATATACTTTAAAAAAATAATTTCGCATTGTATTTAAATTTACATTTATATGATATTAATTCATATTACATTTAACTAAAATAAACATATTGAATACAAGAGAAAATAAAAATATATATCTCTTTTATTAATAAGAAAGCATAATATGTCGAAATAATAATAAAATATGCATATAACTATTCATTTAGTAAAAGTACATAAAACTTATGAATTAATATGACGTATAATGCCTAATCGTAATTAATAATATTTTTTCATTTTTATGAAATAAAATAACCTTATTATTACATATGTTGCTTATTCCTTTTTAAGGGATATATAAATTTTCTATTTGAAGACTCAATGTAATATTAACATCATATAAGCAGCATAATGAAGAAATAATAAATTAAATTTATAAATTATATACATATTTTATTATTATACATTTATGTATTCAAAAAATATAGAATGTAACACAAATAATATCCTAGTATGATAAATGCCACACAAGATATTGTACAAAGATAATATAACTATTTTTACGTATATTTTTAAATGTGTATTTCTTTCATAATCATTATATAGTTAATGAATATTTTCTTATATTGTTTTCCAAAATTAAATATATACACATATTTGCATTATTTTATTTATAACAAATAATATTAAGATATTTATAGTAATTACATATTGACAACAATATTTAATTATGCTTATTTTATACTTTTAATTAATTTCAAAATATATTTAATTGAATTTTAAGATATATCATGCTCGCATATATATTAAAAAAATCATATTATATATAGAATTTATAATACAGCTATCTATATCTATATTATATGTAAAAACAAAGAAAGCACTATATAAACATACTTAACTATAAAAAAAAATCCTCGGTTCGTGTAACATTTACACATACATGTACTTAATTCATTAGTATACCATGCATTATATAATGATTTAATAATATTTTAAAATTACGGTTACAGTAATATTTTAACATTTTAATTATTTGAAATGCGAGCCTTCTTCATATAACAGAAAAAATGTATTTTACAAAAATAATCTCTCTTAAAATTTACACAAAATGATTGATTAAGTAAAAAAAATTCTACAATATAGCTATAATTTATCTAGTGCATTTTATACTTCATACTATTAAAATATGCATTTGTACTTTTTACAAAAATATATTTATATTAAATTAATCTCCTATTATTATCTAGAGAAGTTAATTAATCTTATCATGCATATCATTATTAAATTAATATAACAAGAAAAAAGGACATATACAATATATGTAACCACAAAATTATACAATCATATAATCCGTAACATATAATGTTTATTTTCTAATTAATATATTAACATGAACTACTTTATAATCATCATAACATAGCGCTGGGAATAAGTACTTGCTCAAATATTTATAATAAAAGGAAAATGCGTTTTTTAATTATTTCTTGATATCAGGGCCTTACAATATTCGTTACATTATCATATACAAAAATAAAAGATTATTTATAAATTTCCTATAATTGTACTTAATATATACATATTAATTAATAAATTACGCAATTTTTCCTAAAAATATTTTAAGACATAATTATAACGTAAAAAAGGGCTAACGTAATCCATTTATATTTTATAAAATATATACATTTTCATTAATATAAAATTGATATTATTTCAAATAAAATAATTTTAAAAAAATTAAAAAACTTCATATTTTATATTTTATATAGTTTTGAATGATAAAAATAATATAATATTCAAGAATATAAGATTTATATAAGTATAACAAAATATGCAGCATATTATTAGGATTAAACATCTAAGAAAATAATATCGCATATATATTATTAATACAAAAACTATACTATATATACAAGGCAAAACATATATTATAAATTGCGTTTTTATAAAAACATATATACAAATTGAACTAATAACAAAAAAATGCAAAAAATTAAAAAAAGAAACAGTTCCCATAAAAAAATGATCAAATTTCAATTTAAGAAAAAAAAAACATTTATATATTTAATATAATATTTCTTAATTATATGTTGACATACATATTTATTAATACAAAAAAAATATATATATATATTTCATCATTCCCTAAAATAACTTCTTAAATCTATACAATACATATATCTTCTTAGGAATAACTATAAAATATATATTTATTCAATTCTTATATATTTATAGTATCAATGATTCTTTCACTTAAGAAGTATATGGAGTAATAAAAGAAAAATATTGTTATTATTAAATTATAATTCCATAGCTTTATTATATATGTAATGAATTGCATGCACACTGGTATTCAATATGAATCATAAAAGAATATTTTTTTTTTTCTTTCCATATTTATTAAAACATAAAATTTTTAATTCGTAAATATTTTATTATATTAATGTGGAATAAATTAAATATCTACTAAATAAACATTTACATAAATAATTTCTTTTCCTTATAACTGAATGTTACATATAAGAAAAATAAAAAGAAAATTAAGAGTATATAATTATATATATAATGTGTGCAGTTGATTATATCTAAATATTTTTCTTCATATTTGGAAAAATATTTTTATTATGATATATGGAAATGGAAAATTTTTTTTATGTATTCTCAAAATAGTTATGTTTCAAAAAATTTCTAATATATATATATATATTTTGATGCACATATTTTTAATTAATTATTATATTAAGATTTTTTCCAATAAATAAATTAATTACGCGAGAAAGGATTCATAGTACTATAGTTTATTTAATAAGAAAATTCCAGAAATATATTAATTAGGAAGTATTCCATATATTGTTGTGTTTAAGTGAAAAATACAATTATTGTAATGTATTATACAATATTTTTCTTGTTAATGCATAGAATATTGAGATACTCTTATATTGTTTCACTTTTATATAGATTAAAACATAGGAAATGTTTAAAAATAATAAAAATGGAACACAGAATTTTTTGTTAAAATGTTCATGTGAATTTATTTTATTATTTTTCTATTTTTTATCAGTGTCTTAAGATTTCTAAATGTAATATAATATTCATATGTATTAATTTCCTTTTTCATTATCGGGAAGATGAAATAGAATATTTAATTTTATACGGAAAATGTTCACAATTTGTCATCTACAGTGAGAATTTTACTAGCGAACATTTCGATGATTAAAAGGGGGTATTACCCATCAACTGTAGTATATAATTTTATTGTTGTTAAATTACGAGTGACGTTACATATGTGCTTGCAAAATGGGAATAACTTTCCGGAACGAATGATTCATTCTAATACCTTAATTATTGGAAATACTACAATATAATTAAAAATTTTGAAGTTAATCGAGTAGTTATACCAATATCGACATATATATACATAAAGTTTGTAGACTATTCAAACACTATAATTAATATTATGTGATTTGTAAGTTTAAAAATAATTTTATGCATTTCTCCGATTTCAACAAAATATAGTTGTATGGTTATTTTCAAAATAGTTCTACTATACATGGAAACTATATCAAGAAAAATATATAATACAAAACATAGTACTTTAGTTATACTACTAGGTTTGTTATGCTTTGTGATACCATAGAGAATGAATATTAATGAATGAATAATAAAAAATATTGTGAAATGTTTAGAGAAGCTCATATGGATAAAAATTCAAAAATTTTATATAATGGGGTAAAATGTGCCTAGCAGGATATAAATGAAGGTTTAACAGTAGAACATTTTTCAGATACATTACCATGGCGTATTCATTAATCCTATACCCTGAAATTATATTAGAAAAAAGTGAACATAGAATTTCTCCATCTAATAATGTTGTTAATTTCGTATTATCTATATTACGAATTTTTCTAATTTGTTTTGTCTTAACATATAATGTAACAAGAAATTTATTATTTATAAATTTTTAAAAGATGTAATATTGTTGATCATATAATTTCATTAAAAATTATAGAATATTAAATATAAATATTCTGTGTATTATATACTATTCATTTTCATATTAGTTTACTTCATTTTTTAGCTTATTATATAGCACAATACGAAAGAATATAGTAGATATGATCACTATGTAGGAAGCAACATAAATGAAATCTTGAAATATTCTGCAAAATATAGAAAATAAAAATATAAATAAGAATAAATATCTTATATCATACAATTTCATGTGAAAAATACATTACATACATAATAAAAAGTAGTTATTCGAAGCTAAAAGAATGAAATGGACAGATGATCTTAAATGTAATTCTACTAAGAAATAATAAATAACAAAAAATATTCAGCGACATCATAATATGATAAATAAAAATACTAAAAAATTGAATATTTAGGCTAATTGTGTAGTAAGTATAAAATTAATCTATAATTTTTCATTATAACATAGAAATACACTTTATTAATATTAAGATCGGACGGAATATATAAAACAAAAATAAAAATATTGAAAAGTACTTATATTATAAAATGATACAACATAGTTTTTATTTTTTTAAAAGAAAAATTTATATTACAATTCAAATTTATAAAGCACGAAATAAAGAATAAAATTCATTTTATTTTTTTGTCATATTTAGTGGATTTCTCATGAATATTGATCATTGTTTAATTATATTTTAGAAAAAGGTACTCATTAGTTTATTTAATGTTTAAGAAATTTCTTTTTTTCAATTTTCAAATAAAAGAAATAAAATCATACGAGAAAATATATCTAATAAAATTTTGATATTATAACTATATATATTACTATTTTATGTGTATTTAACAAAGATCATATATGTATTTTCATGGAAAAAAAAATTTTCTTTATCAACTTAAGAACTTAGCATAAAAAAAAAGAATGCAATATATATTTCAAATTCAACAATTTTACATTCCAATACTCAGAAAATTATTATGCAAATATATTCAATAAACTAACAAAAATATTAAAATGATTAAAATACGATAATTTTATTAAATTTTCCATATATTATATTTATCTAACTTCTAGGTATCATCTGTGCTTTCAGAAATAGTTCCACAAAATAGTATTTCAAGTATTTATATACATTTAAATGTATATTTCTTTCAGTATTTTGGAATAAAATATTTATTATTAAAGTATATTTATAATATTTTTAGCACTTAGTATTATCACATTTCATAATTATTTTTTTATCAAATAAAAATAATAGGATAAATATTTTTTTCGGTATTTAGTGTACTTTAAACATGTATTATATTCATTGTTTCAGCTAAATATGTAATTAAATTTTTATCATATTAATATATAGAATACATATCAATGATTTTTTTAAAACCTTAAAGACGGTTTATTTTTACTATAAGGAATTTTTT
Organism: Plasmodium ovale wallikeri; assembly: GCA_900088485.1. Classification (NCBI taxonomy): domain Eukaryota; phylum Apicomplexa; class Aconoidasida; order Haemosporida; family Plasmodiidae; genus Plasmodium; species Plasmodium ovale. Next base: position 9,829 of record FLRD01000962.1, read on the forward strand.
CGCTTCTTTATTACAAGAATACTGCTTTACATATACCTATTATATATATATATATATAATATCTCTATTAAAAAGAAAAAATAAATAATATACATTTTTCATGTTAGGGAAGATAAAAACATAAAGTACAATGTTAACTTTTTTTTACACTTGGATTTTCTATACATGTAAATAATTTCATTATTAGATGATTTATCCAATTACAAAAATAAAAGTTTTTGTTAACATAAAATATCAATAGAAATTATTTTTTCATTTAATAATTGGCTAAGTGTTACGTATTATACGTTTACATGGATATCATTTCTCATTCATACTTCTTAATTAAAATTTTTTTTTACACCTATTTGCATAATTATTATTTAACTTTATATATTTTTATGCAGTAAAATGTAATCAAAAGTTACCATTGAAATTTTCTAACTATATTCATTAATCCAAAAAAGAAATATATTAATGTAACAGAAATATTTATCCTCTTTTTTGATATATTTCTTAGATAGGAGAAACATTCACAATAATTAAAAAATCATGTAGGTAACTTAACTAAAGTTACTTTTTTCATAGTTTACATATTAGAAAATATACTTTTTCCTACATATATTAATAATGAAATAATATGCATATATTTACAGATTATTGTTCAACATTATTTTTCCAGGAAAAATTATATTTTTACTTTTTCTATTATATTTTAATTATTTTTTTTTATATTCTCAATTAAATAAAATTTTTTCATTTTCCTAAATAGTAAAAAAACGCATTTACTTCTAGGGCACAATAGAAAGGAATTTTCTACTAATATATGTTTTATAATATTAAAACTATCATCCACCAACATATATCAATCTTATAATCTCAATGATACTATTTCTAATTTATATATACACAAATTATTATAAAATTTGTAATTTTAGTAAATAATCATGCAAGAACACAGTGATGAATTTTCTTTTGATGAATTTAAAAAAAAGGTACATTTTTATTTTTTACTGGATTTATTATATACAGAAAACTATATATATTCTTTCTAGTTGCTTAAATATAATAGAAAATTCACTCTTATATCGAGCATGATTATGCATATATATTTAATAATTTTTTTTTTTGCAGCACGACTTTCTAGAAAATATAACACTTGGAAAAATTTTTAAAGAATTCAAGGATGAAACTACAATTGACACTCAAGTTAGTAAATACTGCAAAGAAATAAAACAAGACATAGGATTTCCTTACGATGACGATAATTTTATGTTAAACTTTTGCAATGTTTTATACAAAATAATATTAAAATATAATAGTATTAGTGGTGATTATTTTGAAGGAATGTCCAGTGATGATAATATGTATTGCATATCACTAAAATACTGGTTATATCAAAAAATATTAAATAATGGTCCTAAGGGGTTAAGCCTTCATAATACTTTAGAAAGTTGGAAAAATAAATTAGAAAAGAAAATAATTGTTAGTAAACCATTTCCTTGCACATTGAATTATTTGGATTCGAACGAACTTGAAAAACTAAAAAGTATATATACATTCATATTAATTTATTATAGTAACATTGACGCATTCAGTGAAAATAAAAACATAGAATGTAAATACATGGATTACATAGGAAAAGGCTTAAAAGAGTATCATGATACCCTTAAAATATGTTCCGAAAAAACGGAGAAAAGTAACTATTGTAAAGATTTCAACGAATTGAATGAAATATATAAAGAAGATTACATATATTGGAAAACTTCAACAATAGACATAGATTATTCTTATTCGGGAGAAGACACTGTTAATTGTGCACTAAAAATTGAATCACTGAATGATCCTTTACATCTCTCATATTGGAATAAAAAGGAAAAACTTCATTTAAGTAATTATCCTTTTGATTCCCAAAATAGTGATATTATTTCAGCATCTTCAGCTATTGGTGCAACAGCTGGAATATCTCTCTTTCTAATTTATTTATATAAGGTTACGAATTTTTTTATTAAATAATAGTAATAATTATCATAATATATCACACATTATACTAAACATGAATATTAAAAACGCTTCTAAATTTAAATTTACTCTTTTCTCTCTAAAATTAGTTTACTAATATTGGATCTTTTTTTGGCCATGTAAATCAGAAGAATAATTCAATGTTTCTTAATATGGATACAGAACCGCATAATCTTACACAACCTACCTCGGAATTTGAAAACTCAAAATTTGAAAGCAGTCATTATGACGTATCATATTATTTACTTAATAATTCTTAAATACAATAACGTAAAAATATTAATTTGCAAGGGAAATGTGTGCTTTGAAAACATATAATTAAATCTTTTATGAAATATAAAATGAAAAGATATTATAAATAAAATACAATTCATAAATATAAATGTGAGAAAAGTGAAATGTAAAAAGGTTTGCAACTAAAATAAGAATATAAATTCTATTTACAAGAAAAAAAATATATTATCAGTTAAGTGCCATAATAACAGAATTCTTCAAAAATATATTACAAAGAGAAATTATACTTCAACCATAGTAAACATAAATTAGGTAGAAAACATTCAAAGAGTTATTAAATACATAAATTGCTATAACAATTTATCCTTATTACTACTTTTTTTATTGAAATATACATATAATTTAATTTATACTAGAATTTAATTTATGATAATATTCCTTTTCAGCTTTATGTAAGGCACATAGACTACTTATGATATTATAATTTATTATATTACATATATATTCTTTCTATATCTAAGGAGTATTTAATATTAATTTAATATAAAATGAATAAAATTATTTAATATTAGAATGAGCCCTATTAAAATGAAATAAAACTCCAATACATAATTAGATACTTCCTTTGTAATTATCACTGTAAATATATAGAACACTTTTTAGATCTAATATGCCTACGAAATTCAGATATTATTACATACATTTGGTGTGTCGTAGATAATTAAATTATTATACATTATAGCTGTTCCGTTTTGTTTACCGAATATTAGGAACAATCATGTGTTCAGTATAGAAATTTTATAACTTATTAAAAATTTGCATCTTTAAATTTACTCTTTTATTCACAATAAATTACTAACCTGAAATAAATAAATCTTTAATCCTTCTGGGTATTTTATGAATAAAGGAGTTTAATTTTTTGTTCATAATTAATATTTATAAATAAAAAATTTTTTAATTTCATTAATTAATATATTTAATTCATTCTTCCTTGAATTATTTAATGTTTTGTAAAATATGGTTATCCCTTAAAATTAAATCATCCAAATGTAAATTGGCGCACTTATATCATCTATTTATAATAAAACATATTAATTTTATTACATACATATATTCTTTTAACATATATTAATGATATTCATATTGAGATAATTTTTGAACGATATAATAGCTCTGATATGATATAAAAATTAATTTTTCGTTCTTCAATTTTTTCCTTTAAAACATCATAAAACATAAAAAATGTAAATAAAATATATACATTATTCCATTCATTTGAGTAATGTGTTAAATGAAGGCTTACATACGCATATTTACACTCCTTCATATACTGTATAAAAATTGATAAACAAAAATACTTTACGTCGATCCCAAATTAATGCATATGAAATATTCATTTAAAATTTTGATTAATACGTTTTCTAAGTGAATTGTGTACTCCCATTAAGTTACATTATTTATAAAGTTACATTATTTGTGAAATATATATATTCTTTATTTCTTTTTATATATGAACATATACTTATTCTACAGAAACAAAAACATATTATAACGTGTATAATTAAAATTAAGGAATACGTAAATATAAAGGTACTTTAATTATTAAATAATCACTCATTAGTATACTAACTTAAAATGCATAATGTTATAAAAATAAATTAATCCCAAAACATTAAGTAATATAATAGGTAAATTATTTAATAATTATAAGCTTTCCCAATTTGAACATATATATCCTTATTTCATCAAATGTATTTAATATCTTCATATTTATTATTACCGAAATTTTACATTTATATAAGCATATTACTGCTAATTTATTCGTGGTCAACTGAAAAAAACATTAAACTTAAGAAATACGTGTTATGTAGGTTTTAAAATATTTTAATAACATGCTATATGAACTTTAATGAAAATTTTCATATAATAAATGTTCCAAAAAATTGAAAAAATCTTGTACGCGTATTATCATATTATATAATGCCTAACATTTATTAAAAATATATTCTTATTATTAATGATATTGTGAAATGTAGCGTATATAAATTTTATTAATATAATAAAAAAATATATTATTATAACTGATAATTTTAATATAACTTTAGGTTATTTATTAATTTCTTTATATACTTTTTACGATTTTACATTTTTATTTTTTATCACAACAATCTCATATTTTTCTAAATGCTTCCACATAATAATACCTCTTTTAAATTAAGCCGTAGTTATAATTATATTTAATTTTTATTAGTTTTTCTCCCTTATGTTAACCGTTAATATTATATATTCCCATTGAATAAACTGTTTAAAGGATATATAATAATGTGTTATTATATCTTTTTCATATAACTCATTAAGGGGCATACTTCAAGTTGTTATTACTCATAAAATATTACTCCTTAACTATACAAAATATGAAAAGTTCCCTATAAAAAAATTTTATTAAAAATAAAATGGATATTAATACATAAACAAAATATGGCGAAAAATAAAAAAAATTGAATAATTAGAATGATAAAAGTAACAATTTGCAGAATATATTTTTATTATTATTTGAAAACTATCGACTTAACATTTAAGTTATTAATGAAGTGACATAATTAAAATGGATTTTCTAAAATTCACAGCACTGTATTTTAAAAAGAAAAGTGAAAATGATAGATTAGGTAAATAAATAATTATCTCCATATTACTATTGAATTAATTATTTTAATTTTCCGTAGCATTGTATGTTCTTATATGTACATCTTATTATTTCGAAACATCTAGAAGTCATTTAGCTTTACTTTTTCTTATTTCATGAATCTGAACTTTTTTTAATTCTTTTCATGCACATTGCTGTTGTTAATTTATTTAAAATACAATAATTATATATATATAATAAGTTGCTTTACATATTACATATGTTTTTTATATTACATATCAGTATAATATATGTGCTTATAATTTCATAATAAAAAATACAATTAGCTTCAACATTGTATTGTCCTTATTTATTATGTCAATAAAAATTACAAATATATATTGACAATATATTATGGCATATACGAATAACATATGATAAAACAATAAATTCCAATAGAAAAAAGGTGATATAAATTAATATAAAATTTTCAAAAAAAAAAATCTAGATGTTTTATTCGCCTTAATCTAACAACACTTACTATTGTATTTGAGTATGCTTTCATTCATTAAATAAAAAAAAAACATAATTTCTTTTAAAATAATAATAATATACACTATTTCGATAAATCATTAATTAAATTGTTTAAACGGATACAATCACCTAAATTAAGTTTAATAAATAAGGAGAAAAATAATGAAATTTATTTTATAGAAATATACAATAAAAATTATTTTCATATTTTATTTTTTAACAACTAAAATATATTTTATTTATAAATGACTCGATATATTATTTAATGCTAGTCTTTTTTGTTCATATATTTCTATACAGAATATATAATATAAATAGATAATTTTAAATCTAAATACCAAGTTATGAAGGCATTATTTTTTAGAAATTTAATTATAGAAATATAATAAATAAAGCATTATCAAATATTAGTATATGAAAACAGAATTTAATAGTTATTAAACTAATAAATAGATCACTTATTTATATTGTAATATAGAGGAATATACAAAAATATACATTTTTTAACATAACTGACGAAGAATAGAAATAAATATATAATTATTTTTTGTTGTTGTTTTTGTTATTTATATTGTTACATTTGTGCTTATTTTTATAGATTTCCTATATTTATTTATTGTATAATAAAATATTATATATAGGTTCATTATTATGGTTTATTCACACAGAACACAAATATGTTCATCATCATGATTTATGTGTTAAAAGTTTATATACGAAAATATACAACTGCGAAATACCCTTTTTCACCTTTAAATCGTAATAATTTTAATATGTAATTTAATTTTTTTAATTTAATATGTGTTATTAATTCATATAAATTACTTTCAAATATTAGGCATTAATTCAAAATTACATGTGTTTAAACATTTCAGGTATATATACATATGTAGCTATTTAAATATTAAAATAAACTTGTAGAACGCTTACACGAATAATTAGATATAGGAATTATATTTGCGAAAACATACATTATTATTTTATGTTATTCGTTTAATCTACCTTGTGTTTACGCATAATTGTCATTAATGCTATTTAATGATTCATTAATACTCGGTAATTAAGATGGCTGGTGATTCAGGCTATGCTACAAATCTACGCGTTATTCCTATTGATTTTTTTGTTGATATGATTAAGGATGCTATTAAAACACTTATTCATACATATGGACACAAAGATTGCGGTTTAAGACACAAAGAATTGTGCGAAGAAATAAGAAAAATTATATTTAAAAACAAGAAAATTTTATTTCACCACATGGATCCACCTAGTAAGGACGAGTGGAATACTAACTGGGATAAGCAAAGAAATGGAATTTTTAATAAATTATTTCGAGAGGAAGGATTTATAAATATGTGTTATCCCTTTAAAAATATAGCACATCAAGATCTTTATCAGTTACTATCAAGACATGTAAAATTTTGTATAGAAAAAGAATTGAAGAGATCAGCTGTAGTAGCGAAACCAGAATTTAGTGAATGTATAAAATATAATTCATGGATAGACAAACAAAGAACATCGTTCACTCTTGAATATTTAAAATATGTTAGTAAATATTATCTTCCAACTGTAAAAAAATACTTTACTACTAGAGAACATCCTACAGGATATAATCCACTTGACACTTATCTTAATTATAAACTGAACTGTACTGAATATAAGTCACCTCCAACAAGTCGTCCAAAAATACCAGTAGCAAGAGCACCCTCCAATAGCATACATTCCCCTACATCACCCACCGTTAGACAAAAATCTCAAGAAAAAACTCATAGTTCTGTAAGAGATGGAGATAGCACAAGTATAAAAACAAAACCTAAAGAAAATATACCTCCAAATTACAAACCTCATATCCCTAATTCTCAAACATCCTCTCCGTCCAAGATACAGACAGGCGATACTTCTACTTTTCAAGATACACCTGTAAAAACTGAGGATGTTGGTTCTCCAGAAAACAAAAACGGTGAAAAAAAAGAATCAATTTCTATACAAGGTCAATACCCTACAAATAGCCCCCCAAGAGCACAAGCAGAAGCATCTCCACTTCCTCCAAATGTTACAATCCCAACAACCGCTACACAGAATGTACCTGCGGCAACAGCAACTACATCATTATTTTCAACACCAACTACAGGTAAAAACACAACTTCGAGTCAAACTGCAGTTACATCTCCAAGTTTAACAATAACTTCAGATTCATATCTAAATTCAGGTTTACCTTTACCTTCAAATCCACATCTTCCTGCAGCTGATACTAAAGTCCAAGTTAGAGCTCCACAATCTATTATAGCTTCAGGCATACTTGTAAATACACTTCCTAATCAAAGTTTACCTCCAACTGCACCTGCAGATTTATCATTATCTCCACCCCAAGATCCCGTACCAACTGCACCTCCAGTTGTAAATTCAGCTAAAGAACCAGGAACATCTGCATCTTCAAGTGCGAATACAGTTACAACTATAACAACGTCGTCAGCTGCTGTTACCAGTCAAACTATGAGTACAACAAAAGCACCTATATCATATACAGAACAAGCTCCTAGTGAATCTAGTTCTCAAGAAGATCCCCATACACCAGCTTTAAGCGGACCTAAAACAAGATCACATAGTACAGGTAAGATAAATGAAAAGAATAGAGTTCATATCAAATAAAAAAACTAAATACAATATATCATAAAACAAATAAATATAATCTTTCCATTATTCTTTATTCAAAGAGCCTCAACCAGCACTTACACAAACGCCTACATCCCTTAGTAGAAATGATACTCGAGGAATTTCAGTTTCAATACAACCAGGTTAAAATACTAACTATATTTTATTTTTATATTCATATTTTTGTATTAAATAAAAAAAATGAAAATATATTATATAAAAATTCAGATTCAAATTATAACATTTATTGATTTACAAAAGTTACCATAGATAATAATCAACAAGCCTCATTATCCAGCGAATCATCGCCAATAACTAAAGACTTAATAAAACACCAAGGAGTACAATCAGCAAATAGTATAACTTCACATTCAGAATATACATCAAATGGGAGCGTAGTGCTCGAAGGTGTTAAACTTCAAAAAAATGTAGACCAAGCGGACCAAAAATATAAAACTCCAGTTCAAATAGGAACTAGAAATGATAATGATCAGTTAATCCATCGTGTAAATGTAGATCAAGGTAAAATTTCTCGAGTAAAACCAGGAAAGGATCTTAACAATGACCCAGTTACACCAATAGAAAAAAATGATAATCCTAGCATTATACCTGAAGGCATTCCACCTTTGATGCATATCATACCTACTCTCTTAGTAATTCTAGCAACTGTTACATTACTTTTCCAACTTTATAAAGTAAAATAAAATATCTCCTTTAACAAAAATAAATTTCCATTCATAATTAATCCTAATGATTATATTTCCACTATAAAAAGTATCCATATTATATATATGTATTTATAATTACGCACAAACAAGTATACACCCTTTGGATTCCTCCTTGGTCGAAGAAGAAAAAGAAAAAAAAAGGATTTAAAAAGAATATTCGAAACACCTCAAAAACCCACATATGAATCTCCAAACATAGCTGCGCACGAATTGGAAGATCCTAATTTAGTAGGAAAAGTAGTGGGAAACGATGCATACACTAAATTATTAAAAATTAACAGATATAAACAAGAAATACAGAAGAGAAAAAAGAAGAACAAGAAAACATTAATAGAAGTGCACATGGAAGTATTCGATGAATATAAAAGTGATGAATGGGAATTACATAAAGGGGATTTTCTCGAAATATGTTTACGTGGGTTTATAAATGAAGAAAATGAAACTTATCAAAAATTTCCCTATACGAAATTAACTATAAACAACATAAAAAATGAAAAAACTATAGAAGATATACAAAAACAAGAGATTTTATGGAATAATTGGATAGAAAATCATAGAAATATTCTAGAACAATGGAAAAAGGAAGAATGGTTTCATATTTTGAAAAATAAATGGAGAAACGAAGAGCAGAAGTATAAAGAGAAAAATGATAAAATACAAGAAAATACATTAAATGAACAAGAAACACATTCAATAGTAAGCCAAAAAGAGATATGGAAACAGTGGATATCGAAACAAGCAACTCTCATAAAAATGTTTAATCAGGAAGACTGGTTTAAGGAATTGGTTGATGAACAAAATAAAGAAAAAAATAACTATCATATAAATGAATATAATAACATTTCAGTAACAAATAAAACTGAATTAAAAAATGAAAAAATGAATCATGAACAATGTAAAAGTAAAAATATTATACAAAAATTGATGGTACAGATTCATATGATGGTTTTAGAAGAATGTATAAAAGATGAGATTATAAGAAATAAAGAATTGCGCATAGATAATTTTATAGAGGATATCCATAACCAAAATAATTATGATCAAAAAAGAAATGTACCACAATGTGATACCGACAATTTCAATGTTCTTAAATATGACGAAATTCACACATCCAGAAATAAATAATGCGTAAAATGCTTTATTTACAGATAAATAAATAAAAGGTAAATCGTTAAGTGTATCCTGAAAAACTAATATAAACTAATGAATATTTTAATACTAATTATGACATAAGCAATACAATTGGATCTATTAACGAATTATTATAGTAGACATAAATAAAATATATAAATTACTAAAAGGCATAATAATTTTCTAATAAACAAGAACACTAAACCTGATTTTCCTTGTACACATGCTCGAAAATGTGCTAAAATATATGAAAAAAATATAGTCAATTGTTCTATTTTTGAAGACGAATTCTGTAAGAAATTAAAGGAATTTAGATGTATTCTTATGAATCTTCTGGTGTCATTACGTATGTGTGCTGATGAACAAGACATAATACTCTCAATTGATAAAAAAATGGCTGAATCCACTTCGCAAAATCAGAGAGAAGAATCCTCAAAAGCTACAACAATTTCAGCACCTTCTTTCGGAACAATGATGGGGGTATCCATGCTTTCATTATTTTTGTATAAGGTTAATTTGAGTTCCAATTAAAAGTACGAACACAAGTAGAAAAAGTTTTTTAATTTTAATTTATATAACTACTTTTTTAATACAACATTGGGAATTATTTAACATTTATCTGCTTTCTTCTTTTCTATTATATTAGGTTACACCTCTTGTTTCTTGGCTAGGTCCTCGAATAAGAAATTTAGGAAAATCGTTGAATGTTGTAGATAACGACACGAATGTATCACTATTTCAATATTCTGAATCTACTGAATCGAATTATACTAAAGGAGACTACAATATAGCATATCATTTTGTTCGAAATTCATAATTATCATACATCAAGGAATAAGAGTTAATTATAAATAATATTAAGAGTTGAAAAAATAATAAGACATGTCGTTTTATTAAGCTAAAAATAATTTACAGTAACATTTACTTTTTCATATCACACTGCTTTAATAAAAATATATAATACATGTTTCATACAGAAAGAATTTTATGAAAAAAGAAAAAGCACTGAATTTATAAAGATAATGCAAAAATAAGAAAACACCAAAATACAAATTAATGAAAACGATATATTATTAATCAAAAATATATGTGAAAGGTAAATTTGCAAATTTTTTTATTTTCATATTATTCATCAATAATTTGATGTTCAATATAGTGAAAATGATCAAACATATTGCATTAAACCTAGAGAATATACATATATGAATATTAACACAAATGAATATATATAGTTAAAAATTAAATATATGCTATTGCTATTTTCTGAATAGCTTCAGTGTAATTCTTTTATTGGAAATACGTTTAACAAGTTATAAGAGAAGAATATAATATATATTTGAGCAATGAATCCAACAGAATTTGTTTAATAAAAATTTATAACCTGTATATATATATATACATCAATTTTAATAAAAATTTTAATTTTACTTATTTTTACGTATATATTGTATATTTATGGTTTTATATTTCTAATATAAATTATTACATAATTTTTTTTTGTTGATATTCCCTATAAAATATATTTATGTTAAGACGTCATTTATATTATGCTAATCTATTATTAATAATTCACGTGTTCATTATATTTTCATAAAATAATTAGATAATTATTAATTGCATTATCGTACAATAATTTTACAAGCAATGATAATTATTTTTTTTTTATCATAATATTTTCTTTTTTAGTGTCAATAATTTTTTTGCGTAAATTTAATTAAGCAATAAAGAAAATGAGATAAAAATAATTAATATTATTGTTAATATGTACAATTTTTATTCTAAATGCATCTGTTATGTATTTAGGAAAACTCATTATAAGGAATATTTATTTTAACATAAATAACATAATTTTAATATAAATAATCATACTCTCTCATTAAATACAAAAAAATGTTTATATATTAACATTACAATAACATTATAGTAATTTAAATATTTTTTATTCGTAAATTGGTTATCTATTTTTTCTATCAAACAGAAAAATATTCCCACAATATTTACAGAAATGTGAGAATATTTA
>FLRD01000977.1:0-10249 GCA_900088485.1 Plasmodium ovale wallikeri
TTTTTTATAACCTATACCAAAAACGCATTACTATTTATTATGTATATACTGTAAATATACTCAAATAATATTTTCAAATGTACTATGATATTATCAATAGTTCTAAAATTATATAAAAATGAAAATTATAGTCCTAGATATGCGAATAAGAATAAAATATATTTGTTATGTCTTATTCCCCATATATATTGAAAAAGCATGAACTGAGGCTTACCATCTTTATTTGTGAAGTCTAAAATGAAAAAACTGTATTCTCATATATTTTTAAATGTATATAAATATTTTAAACAATTTCAACGGAAAATTAAAATGTAAAGCACATTAATCATGTAAAATAAATTGTAACTAAATAGTAGTATATACACACTGCTTTTATTTTGTGTAATGCAGCATAAAATATTCATACATGCATACACTTATTAAAAATATTATTTTTCATTATTCTAAAATGTTATAGGGGGAAATCTTTCACAAATTTACTAAAAAGAAAGATGTAATTTCTGTTGTATTCTTTATTTCACTTCTCTCTTTTTTTTCCATTTAACTATTGAGTAAAAATATATTAACGTTTTTTCATTCGTTAAATTAAAACCACAAAATAAACAGACTGTTTTTTATAATAAAAATTTCGCATACAAAAAAATCCATAGTTAATAAAATACTGGCCCATTTATGTTAGAATACATCGGGAAATAACCAATAAAAGAAATTAGACAAAATAAAATCATTTAATAGTAGAAAAATACCCCCAGTTATAAATATAAATAATTGTTATAAATGCATTGAATAATAAGAATATTTATTTACAGCTAATGATATTAATTATGTGAAAAAAGACAAACCTCTTTTTTTTCTAAAAAAAAAACATTATGAAAAATGAATTTCTGAAGTATTAAAAAATATATAGCAAAAAGTATAAATAAATTAAAATATTATATTAAAGGAGTTTGCACATGATATCTATCATGTTTCCCTTTTATACTTTTTTTCAATTATAATTCAAAAATTTTATAAAGGACTTCAAAAATTGATGAAGAAATTATAGGATACTAAATCATTGAAAAAGGAACACTATAAAATATAAGTACGCTAAACAAGTATATTTTAATCATTAATTAGGATAACATACTTTCACGTGTCTATATAATAAAAAGTAAATAAGATAAACATCAAATAGTGCATATATTAAAAGTTGTTCTCTTATGGATTATATGTAACAAAACAACATCATCTTCAAGCTTACAATATTACTACATATATGTAAATATATGTACAAGGGAAAAAATAAAGAACAGTGATCTCGTCATTAAAAAGTTTTAGTGATGAAAAATTGCTCTTTTTAAAAATGGTCAATAATAAGATATGGATGTGAAAAGGTAACCATAATAAGAAAAAATTTATGTTATATAATTATTTTGTAAATAATAGTAAAACCACTTGTCACTTGTTCTAACATATTGCAATTGGTCTCTTTGTTTATAAAAATAACAAGCCCTTGTATTATTTTAGTATTTTTTCAACAAACGGCATGGATAGTGTTGTTAATTATTCAAGCAATAATTCCTGAAATTGTAATAATACAAATTCATACCACTTAAGTGAATATTTAATATGGTATATGCAAAACATTCCTAGTTTTTGTAAAAGAGCATTTATTCAATAATAATATTTTTTCAACATTAGCATAAGAAAAATGGATACTCCATAGTTCTCTAATGTGCATAAAATCTTACTCTCTCTATATACAATTTATAGTAGCGCTAATGGATATATAATGCGCAGGAGAATTAATACATTAAATATGTACACATAAAATTTTGAACAATTTTCATTTTACTACATTATTATTTTCCTTTTTTCAAACTAAACATACTAACTTTGTTAAAATAATTTAACAATAGTAATTATTTTTAAACGAAAAATAAGAATTACATGTTATTAAAATATTTACTGATAATTAAAATTTTATAATAAATATCATATGTTACATTAATGCTCAATTATATTATTCTTTCTGTATATTTATAGTTGCAAATTCATAGTACTTCTTACACAATATAATTCATGCATTTGCAGAATTTAAAGAATCTTCAAAAATTCCTAATCAAATGATTACTCATTCTTTAAAAAAGCAAATTTTATAATTATTGAAATATATATTTTCTAATTAAATATACTTAAGTAATTCATTTGATAAAATTGGAGTTCAATTTTTATTTGTTTCATTTTATTTTATTTAGATTTTAGGAAAATAATTGGGAAATACCTTCATATAATTATTATAATAAAAATGAAAATGCACAACTTACTGAATCTTCTGAAACTTCTTGTAATACACACAAACTCATACTTTGTAAATCCGTAGTCTTATGGATGTTTGTTCCAAACTTGCAACAAATTTAGAAGATCTACGTAAAAATTATTAATATACTTAAAAAAAGAACCACCATACATATATATACTACTAGTTACAGTATAAGGTTATTAACGCATTTGAAAATCATGCTTACTCAACATTTATTGTCCTTTCTTAACCATTTTGGGATTATATTGACACTACTAATAATCTCGAGGATAATACATATTATACAAATATGAATTCTTTTCATGTGTATTATCTTAAAAAATGGAAAAATTTGTACGATTTCACTCAAAATTATAATCATTTTAAAACTTTTTTTTCCGAACATATTAACTGCCAAAAAAGAATTTTGTATATATATTAGTGATTACTAAATTATATAGCGAGTTTGCATATATGTATATGTAATAATGGACAATATGAAATGAATTGCCGAAATTTTTTAACCTTTTCAAAGAAAAACCCCAAGAAATATACAATACCATATAATAACTTAAACGGGAGTATTAAGAACTTGAGCTTTATAAAGAAAATGAACCTATATAGAGCATGAAGGAAAATCAACAAGTGTGATTATTTATCGGAATATACACGTTTAAATGTTGAAAATATATTTGACGGCATAAATATTTCTACATGGAAACGTATTTCTAATTAGTTGTCTTTCCAATGTTATTAGTTCTTTTATTTTATTTACTTATGAGAATAGTAAAGCATAAAACATAAAAAAAAAAACTACACATAACTGTACAAAAAGAACGTTTTCATAAAACATTACAAGCTTCAAAATATGATAACTGTACATGTATAATAATTTTTTCACTTTTTTAATGTTAGTTATCTCTATTTTAATCCTCAATAAATACTCGTTCGGATAATATGTAAAAAATGTGGAGAAATGTGCAAGGGGTAACGAACCCAGCAAGCTTGCTTAATCCTATGAAATATCCCGGATGTAGAAATAAAATGGGTTTTTCGTACCTTCCTAAATAGAATTTATTGTTTAAACAGAACACTAATAATATTTTGATTTTTTCAAATAAGAAAAAGTAATTATAAAAAGGTATATAACTAATTAATGTTATCATTTAAAAGTAGATGAGATGATAAAATGAAATGTAAAGTTATGCCAATATAAGGGAACATTCGAAATGTCCTTGTCTTATGACAATATTAAAGTGTATTGATACAGGTTTATATTCAAAGGAATAATGCATAATTAAAAATATTAGGAATTATATAAAAATATCTATTCGAAGAACTGTCAATCATTTTATAAAATTTGATTATATTTTGTTTTGTAATATTGTCCAAAATACATTCTCTAAAACCTTACATATTTGTACGCAGAATATAATGCAGCTGAATTTTTTTAATTATTTTATAAAAATCTATATCAACCATAATTTTTTATTCGTCTATTGATTATATATTGAAAAAGGAATAGTATATGGATTAGGAAATTGAAAGTGCTAAAATTTATTCTTTATATTTATTATTTCAAATAAATATTATATCCAAATAATTACAATTCATTACGTCATTTATTTTTTTGTTTATTTTTTTCGTATAATTATTTAAGCTGTTAATAAGCTAACAGCGAAAAATCAATATATAAGTGTATTTCATATATAATTTATGTATACACATTCATTTATATATAATTTTTTATGTTTCTTAACACATTAATTTGCCAATTTTATAAACTCATAAATTTATGTACACCAATCTTTTTTTGTTTTTAACGTATAATTTGAAGAATTTTTCATGTTCATCCAGTGAAAAATTCTGAATTTTTTTGTGGTTAAATGTTAAATTAAAAATTAACGAATTTTTTTAAAAAATAATTTAACAAAAAATAAATTTTTTTCGTTCAAAAAAGAGTCTTCACAAGAAAAAAATTATAAATATTTCAAATTTTTTATATTCATTTTTTTCTGTAATTCAAGTATTTCTATTTCTTCATTTCGCGTAAACACGAAATTTAAATACCATAATATTTTTCAAACAGTTGAGTCACTCTATAATATTCCAAAAAAAAAAAAAAAAACAACTTAATAAAATATTTCTATAGCTAAATATTAATATTATTTCAATTTATAAAGTTACTTTTAAAGCTTCCATCGCAAGGCGCCTTTTAGTTGTAAAATTTCCCATATATATATATTTACATTAAAATGTACTCTATCATACGAGTTCAAAATTTTTACCGAATAATCATGTCTTATAGAAAATTTATTTTTTCATTCTTATATATGAAAGAATAACAGCCATATTACATTCTTCGCTTAATTGTATGCTAAAATTTGGTGTATTTTCCTATTTATTAAGCAATTTGCTTTTTATTTTTTGTATATTATAATATTCAGTATAGTTCTTTGTAAAGTTATTATGCATATATTGATAAAGAATGTAATAAAAAATAAGGTACTCCAAAAAAAGAAAGGGTAAAGAAAAATAAGAGCATGTAATAAATAAAAATAGAAATGTCGAGTTTTAGAAACACGAATTAAAAAAATTTTCAATAGCATAAATCATTATATTAAAAAATGAAAAAATCAACAACCTTATTAACACATTAACATGTACACTTATAATAATAAAAATTATTAAAACAAAAAAAAATTAATTTATATTATTTACTTTCAATGCATATCATTATATTTGTAAGAAAGTGTGTTGTTAATTTGTTATTATTTAATTTATGCCATAATGCATCATTGTCTATACACGAATATTTCGCACAAAGAACAATTTTAATTTAACATGCACATTTGTATAAAAAATTATAACATACATTTTAGCATTTATTCAGTTAGATATAAGATCGGATGATGCACACACACTTCGAATTAAAAATACTTTTGTAAACGAATAATGTTCTACAAGGCATAAAAATGTTCATGGCGAAAGAGTACCATACGCTTTATGTGAGGTATCAAAATAAGCACAATAAATGTTAAATGAATTTACTGTTTTTTAAAAGTAAATAAAATAAACCTTAATATATTTTATTGACCGAATTTTTAAAAGTGTTAAAGGAATATATATCGAAACATCGAAAATTACATTCGAAAAAGGTGCCACAGCTTTTATTTAAATATAATACAATATTAGGGCCAATTAATTCTTGTTATTATATTATATGGCAATGGACACGTTTAAATGTTCATGTATCAAACATTATAACATTATCGAATAAAAATTGTGTCATATCCTAAAATTCACAAGATATTTTATAACAATACATTTTATGTAAGAATAGAAAAGTGCAAAATGACTTACAGAAATTATTAAATTTATGATTAGCTAAATATTCCTTAAAAATACTAACTTGTTTTCCTCAGTAATTTATTCATTAGTTGCCACATGCAACTTTAGTTCCGGTAAACTAAATTTCATAAAAATCTTTATACAAATTATGTAATATTTATATGCTCTTATAATAATTAACATTAATGCTAGTAATACAACTGTTAAAATTATGTTCACTAAGTTGTATTCCATATTCCAATTTTTTTTTATTTTGTAAAACCATGGACTTTATTAATTAGGATCATAATGCACATACTTAACGAAAGAATTATGAATTATAAATTTTATTTTTATTCATTAAAAACAACTCGTATTCTGCTATAATAAAATAAATAATTAAAATTTCGACAACTTTGAGTTATATCTGATGAAAACGCAAAAAGTCCTGTAAATGTTCATCTCTAGGCGCATGCAAAGAACTGAGTTCTTGGAAATTTTGAGAATACGCTTAACATAAAGCATGCAAAATTCACTTATTAAAAGTATAAACCTACGAATAATTATTTTTAAGCGGAAATTTTACCTTTTTCTTTTAGCAGTAATAAAATATACCAAAAATGAGATTTAACTAATTGTTCGAAAAAAAAATAAAAATACATCTTAAGAAAAAAGGTATCATTAAGTTCTATTTTAATTTTAAGAGAATTCGGTTCAAAATATCAACTGAATTATATATTCAGGGATTTTTTATATATACAAAATAAAGAAAATTCTTTATGAATATGTTGTGCAGTATATTTCATTAATAATAAACACTAATAAATATTTATTTGTGTACTCTTTTTAGTCATATTCAATAAACACAACTTGGTTACTAACTTTGATGAAGCGTGTATTACTAAGCGTCATAAAAATACTAATTAGTTAACCTTTTAATTCTTATGCATAGATATAATTTTTCATGGGTAATGTAGTACTTGTTAAAATATAAAAGTATGCATAAAGTTATATATATAAATGTAAATGTAACCCAGTAAAAAAGTGTATAACAAAATATTAATATATTTAATAGAGAATTTCAAGTAAAATAACACATCTAATTCATATTGCAAAAGAATCTAAGATTATAGCATAAACTCGAAGTTGTTATTTTCACTTATAATGTGATAAATGCTGATTATAATAATATAATTCTTAGCTAATACATATTAATGTGTACTAATAAATTAAAGGTCTGATTAAGAATAAAAAACAATGAGACGAATTTTTATAAAGAAAAAATTTGTTACATAACAGAACAATCAATTATGTGTAAACAAATTACATATTAAAAATATACAATATTATTGAAAAATCTAGTTATGTTATATCTATTATTTGTGTTATTCTAAAAAAAAATATAAATATTATAAATGAATTTTTTTAATTTAATATGCTCTACACATATATTAAGCGTGCTTATTTCCTCATATATATTACGATGTTCTTGTTTCTTATATGTTGCAAAAACATAATCCATAATTTATTCTTTAACACTTAACGTTAATTTTGACACTTTTATTGTTATTTTATTTGCATGCACTTCATCATGTATTCCTCTTTCATGTTTGCATGTTTAAGTAGGTGCAAATGTGAAGAATTCATATTCTGTGAAATATTAATTGATATATAGAACAAAAAAATTATCCTTTTATCTATAGATGAAAGTTGACACCAATTCCTTAAAGATATTCACAATTATGCGTAGTATCAAAAATTTACACAGTAAACGTAGTGTACAATATGTGAACCATTTAAACATGTGCAATAAAAAGAGCTCTTATTTTTTTGTTTTGATCCTTTTCTTTTAATGTTGCCTCTTATATTTTATTCTAGTTTTAAAATCCTTTTAGATAATTAATATAATAAATTTATTAATTCAAATAATTCAAATAATTCACAATATAAATTGAATTAATCCATTTCAAATATCAAAATGTAATAATTAATTTTTAAAAGAAACTATTTTATTCAATAGAAAATCCTTAAATGTCATTAAATACGGCTTTTAAATGTAAAAATTAACTAATATTTTCGAACCGCATAATAGTTATATATGTATTTATATTTGTTAGAATGTTTGTTTTTAACTCTTAGCAAATTTATATGATCACGTATAAGGAAAAATCATAACAAATGGTATTTTTCCCAATCCTTCTATATAATAGATGGAAAATTGGTGCTTAATTTCTCATATTAGTATTTTTCTATTAACCATATTATAAATCTTCTAATACTATATTCTTATTATTAACCATAGTTCATAAATATTACATAAACTATGTAAAAAAGTATTATAAAGTATAAAAATATATACATAATGATATAACAATAGAATATATCTTTGTGTCTCCGAATATATGATTACATCTATACTTGACATGTTTACAATTTTATTTAATTGAGATTCCAGAAGAAAACGAAAATGCTAATCTTTCAATTTTTACATAATTGACTAATGTATACTAATATTCTTATTAAAATAAATAGTTATAATGCATTAATTGAATAATTATTTTACTAGAAATATTAAAAAATTAATTCAATAAGAAAATTACTTATATATATTTTAATTTATGCTTGCCATTGTTAAATAACACTTATTAAAAATGATGATTTAAAGGAATATTATAATTAAATAGAGTCTATAAATAAGTGTAAAACTAATTATTTACGTTGATCTGATGTTGAAAAGTCTATTCTCGGGAGTCTTTACTATTATAAATGGGATAAAGATCTGGATACTGGTAATTCTTTTAAAGATAAATAATAAATTTCTACATTTATGTTAAAATTAAAAGATGCATTAAAAAATTTAGATGCATACTTCGCAACATTATTAGATGAGAAAGTGAATAAAAAAGGTATATAAATTAAATAGTGGTTTTATGATGAACAAAAAAAAAATGTGTTTCATAATGATTTTCAGAATTTTTTTTTTATGAATTCTGAAAATGGAGCTAGGGTTTTAGCTGAAGGTAAAGGTAAACATGAAAAAACTAGACAAAAAGCATCTGAAGGAGCAATATCTAGAAAGGAAATAGCTGAAGAAGGAGAAAGTAGAAACAAAAAATCTGGAAAAGAAAAAGCTGGAGGAGAAGGTGATGATGAAGAAGAAGAAGAAGAAGAAGGGGAAGAAGAAGAAGGAGAAGAAGAGGAAGAGGAAGAAGAAGAGGAAGAAGATGAAGAAGAAGAAGACGAAGAAGAAGGCGAAATAACAGAAGGTGATTATAATATTATTCCATTCGAACTCAATTCAAATGATTGTTTTGCACAGAATTTGAATTTTGATCAAATGAAATGTATAGAATTACTATGTGAATATTTGGAAAATTATAATGAAGAAAAAAAAAGACAAAATATTGAAAATAAAATAAGTAGGAGTTGTTATTGTAACTGTTTTAATAAAATTATAAACATATACAATAGTAAGAGCGAATGCAAAAGTCCAAATTCCAGTAATGGATATTGTCAAAAAGTGAAAGAGTGCAAAGAGAAATATGAAAATATAAACCTAACTAATTTAAAATGTATCGAAGAAGAATCCTCAACCTTTTCACAGGAATCAGAAACCCGAAGTAATCAGTTACAAGTAAAAAAACCTGAGACCGTCCTTCTAGAACATGGAACTGTCAGTGAAAGTGTTACAGGTGAAATGGAATGTATTAAGCGAAATAATATATATTTTATGTTTTTATAAATATAATATTACAATAATATAAAGTAGTTTTCATCCATATTCATTTACTGAATTTTTTAATTAATTATTTCAGGTGCCCAATCTGGTCACTTAGCGCATGCAGAAAATAAAAGTCTTGAAATAGTTGGTTTTATTTATTATTTAATTATTAATAGAACTACAATGTATGAATACTTCTTTATGCTTGAAAAAGAACTATAATATTTCCATCAATATAAATATTAATAAATTTTTTTATTTTATTACAATTTCTTATTTTTAGTCTCCTCATACAGAAGAAATAGCTGCCCATGTACTACCCAATTGTGATGTTGTGAGTGAAAAAAAAACTTTGGGAGGGGATGATCAAACTGCACAATGTGTGCAAGTACAATCCCAAACATTAACTTCAAGTGATACTAATGGAATTCATACTACGCAATCCATATCTTCAACTTCATGTCCACTCGGAAATGGTAAAGAATCATGCGAAAACTCATATATAACATCAGAAGGCACACAAAGAGAAACTACAGATCATTTAAGTCAATCCAGTCCAGAACATACAGTAAATCATTCAGAAACCCATATGAATTCAAAAGAAGAATTTGGTATTGCGAGTACCATTATAATTTCAGCTTCTACTGTGCTGGGAATACCTTTCTTGTTATTTATGTTATATAAGGTTAATTAAAAATACATCTAATCATATAAATATTAAACTATAATTTATGTGGTACATACGAATAAAAATTTTATTATATAAGAGCTCTAAATTATATGTATATTATTTTTTTTTAAAATAGTTTACACCCATTGGATCCTTGTTAAATAATCCAAAAGAGAAGAAACCAACATGGAATATTAATGAAACACAATATAATCAGAAATTATTATATAATCCTGAATTATGA
>FLRD01000979.1:0-12261 GCA_900088485.1 Plasmodium ovale wallikeri
ATGTATGTGTGCGCAATTATAATTCCTATTTTATATATAACGCAATTGAGAAAATGTTAATTTAGTATAATTTAAATAATTATTTTCTATACACATATATATAACTTAAATGTTAAATGTTAATGCAGGATTTTGATGAAAAACTATTACCTTCAATATACTTTACAAATAAGTTATATAATAATACAAACATTCAAGAACTTAACGAAAATAAGGAAAAAACTCAAACCTATCAACAAGTTCTAACAAATATTAATGAATTGAATTCTAGTTTTAATCAATGTTATCAGGAAATTAAAGGAGAATGCATTGATAGTGATGATGTTATTAAATGTTGCAGAGACATCAATTATCACTTTGATGTAGTAAAAGGAATTATTAAATCATTTAAACTAGAGGAAAGTAAAAAAAATGATTTAATAACAAAAGTTGAAGATAACTTGAAACAAAGACTTTCAGAATATGGTGCACATATATGTGAAAGGAAAGAAGATTTAGATTCTATACGTAAAAGGTGTATAATAAAGCAATTACATGATTTCGTACAGGATAAAGTAATTATTAAAAATTATTCAAATGGTTATAACACGTATCTTGTTAAAAAATGGAACGAAATTACAAAATATACCAATGGAAATGACGATGTATATATGAAAATTGAAAATGATTTTATGGGTATAATAGAACAATATAACAATTTTTTATATTCTCCTAATTTTATTTGCAACATTAAATTGGATGATTTAAGTACAGATGATATAACAATTTCCACTAACTTGGACAGTCTAATTAACTCTATTTCCCTAGAAAAATTTACAACTAAAAACTATGAAAAAGGTTGTTATAATAAAAATTATATTGATATGTTAAAAAATAAAAGTTCAAACATTCAAAAGATGAATAATATTTTATCTATAGGAATTGCAATTTTGGGACTCTCATTAATAATCATTTTTCTATATCGAGTACAAAAAAAAATTTTAATTAAAATTATTAATACTAAAATACAAACTTCATGATTCATTACATTAACAATCTTGTTTTGAAATGTATATATGTTTTATAAAACTTTTTTCTATTTTTACTTTAGTTCAGCCCTTTGAGTAGTTTCATACATAGATATACAAAAAAGAAAATTGAATTAGATGAAAACATAAGCAACGACGTAATGTCTGAATTATATGACAATTATGACGATGGAGGATCATATGTAACTTATCAATCTGTGTCTCATTAAATATGTTTAAAACGTCACAATGTAAATTAATTAGACAAATAGTTGTTATGCATTTATATATTCCACAATTTTGTATTTATCATTAGAGAAAAAATTTAAGTATATATATATAAAATGTATTCTTCAATGTAAAAAAATATATTTATATTCATAAGCATAATGTGAAATAAAATGTAATATAATAAATGAACTATGTAATATTTTATAGAACTAAAGAAAACAATAATATCAATTAATACATTCTTGTACAAAATATAATAGAAGTATATTAATCTAACAATTGTACGAAATTAAGTATTCCATAAACTATACACATTTTTGCTGAATTAATGTTCTCTATTAAATGTAAATCGCATATTATTCATAATCTAAAAGTCATAATGATACAAACTTTAAATATATGCATGATTAACATAACCATAATAAATTTTAGGTAAAAGAGAGTATAAACAAACGATGATTAAAATATAAATGAGTGAATTAAAACGATTTACACAAATAACGAAAGTAAATTTTGAATAATTTACTGTATAATATAATAATAAACTTTTATTAAGAGAAAAATATATATTAATTATTTTAAACTAAATAATATTATTAACGATATAAAATATATTCTTATGGCTAAATTCCTTTGTACATTAAAAGATAAGTTCTAATATTAAACAATAATAATAAAATATAAAATAAAAATGGAACAAAACATTAAATGTCAATAATATAATATTTTAATTCTCATTAACGTTATATTAACTTCTTAATATTTATCTACTATTAATCACTACAATATATGTAAACAGAAATATAATTCGCAAAATGTCACAGAAAAATGTATAATTAAAAAAAAAAAATAACAATTAGCATTTTATTTCATTTTATACTTATAAAACATTAATTCTAATTACAATTAATTAACTGAAATAAAATTATTATGTGCAATAGAAAATAAAAATATATATATTTGTTTTATTCTTAATAAAAATTAAAAAGAAGACTCACTGTAAAATATATGCACTTATTTATTTAGAAATATGACTTCATAATTATAAATATAATTACCCTAATCTTATTAGTAATAATTAATAATTCTTATTCTATTTTATGGAATAAAATAAATTTTTTATTATAAATGTCCCTTCTTACATTTAAGGGGAAAACATTTTCTTGCTTTTAAAATATATAAAATGTAATAATAATTTTATACAAACAGAATAATAAGAATAAATTAAATTAATTTTATATTTTACAAGTATAAGTCATTATTATATAATTAAAAATTCATAAAATAAGGAATGTAATGTAAGGATAGTATTATGTATGAATATATTTTATTTAAAAATGACAAATATATAAAAACGTAACTTTTCTCACCATATATTTCTAAATATAAACTATCTTTATAATGTATTTACATTTTACATATATTAGAAAATTACATGAAAAAAAAAAATTTCATTCTCTGATTTATAACTAATAATTTTAAGATATGTAAAGTCATTGCATATTAATTATGGCGTTATATTGAAATTTTACTTTAATTTTTTAAATTTATTTCAAAATATATTTAATTTTTTATTACAATAGATCTAGTTCAGAATAATATTTAAAAGACTATGTATATATAGAATTTATAATATAGCATGTTTTTTCTTGTGAAGTATATAACACAATTGAATATCCTTATTAGTATATATGTATACATATTTTTATGTATAAGTAATTCGTGTATTTAATGAATATATTTTTTAATTATTACGAAAAAGAAATCAAATATATACGTGTATTCATTATGATAAACGATACATCATTTTTAAATACATTTTTCTCTAATATTTTTACTTTTCAGTTATGTGTTCATTGTTTAAAAAAATATTCTCTCCTTTGTATCCAACAGAATATATTGTTCTTATTAACATTTATAAGCATAAACATTATAAATAGGGCATAAACATAAATCTAAGTGTATTTCATGTTTAACTAATATACTTACACTTTAGCTATTATATGCATTATTTACTTGGTTAACTTTTAGTATAAATATGTGCACAATTAATTACATTTATTTGAAATTAATTTTAGAACTACTTAACTAATAAATTATTTTTATTAAAATAGCATTTCATTCTTTACATTAATATTTGTTTCCATTTATATTGCACATAATTTTTTTACAATTTTTCTACAAAATTTTTCATAGTATAATTTCACACTAATACCAGAACATATATATATTTAACACGCTTTGTTATTCTTATTTAAAACCACCGCAGAAACGGATATTTATAAATCCTTACTCACTCCATAATTTATGTCACAGAAATATCTTTTCTTTGAATTATATATCATAAAACATTAGATATATAAACACTTGAGACACCAGAATATATTATATTTTTATTTATTTTATGTTCTCATCCCAAAGTAACTCTGCAGATTTTTAAGTAATTTACATTTTATTTTGCTCTGATGAATTATGATGTGTTCCTATTTTTTTCTAACACGCTACTTTTGTTAATAGGTAATAAAAATATTATATATCAGACAAATATTTATGTCCACATTATTTACTATATATATAGGATTTTCCTGAGATATATTAAAGTAGTTTACCCTCATTTCGATTTTATAAGAATGTGGGAACAAATTTTCAAGGTTTAACGAATTGTATTCAACCAAGTGAAAAAATCAAAATGAAAGAAAAAACTGATGAAGTAAGAGCAATTTGTAAAAAGTTCCAAAGGCATTTAGAAAATTGTATTGTATGAGGTTTTGGAGAACCTGAATACGTTTGCATGCTTTTAAATTATTCGATATATGATAAATTAATTCATATTTTTGGTGATAAAAACACTTCAGACATTGCTTTTAGTTATTTCCAATATATATGGTGTTGCCCTAAGGAATATGTAAAAAAAAATGTGTTTTATAATTAAAAATGTAAGTATGATTTCGATATTCACAATCACGAAGATTGGAAAAAAAGAAAAGAATTTTACTATTATTCTGTCGATTATGATACAATTAACAGAATGACTATAATTACCCTCAAAAATGCAATGATATTTATGAATACATTGAAGAAAAGGAAGAAATATATAAATACTTCTAGCATCTATGCTCCACCGAACAAACAAAATGTCCCCAATTTTATGAAGAATGTGAGCAGTATGATCCAAGTATACTGTTATATAAATTACAATGTCATGAAGAAATGTAAAGGAAAAAAGTCGCTGCACAAGTTCGTGATATTCATAATCGTTTAGAAGAAGAATCAGAAATTTCTGCTGGTGCACATGGTTCTAGTGTTCCAAAACTTGGAGATGGTTCTTATACAGAGTTTACACCTGAGACTTCCAATATTGGAACAAAAGCTGTTCATTCAATTCTTGGCGTAGCTCCAGTTTTGTTAACTGCTACTGCTTTATATAGAGTATGTACATATTTTAAATAAATAGAATAATATAGTGTGAACTTGTAAATAACTTATATTACACGTACAAAAATAATAAATAGATATATCATATATGTCTACTTAATTCATTTATATACTAGTATACACCCGTAGGTTCCTGGGTTTGCAAGCTTGGTGGATACAATTCCAATGGTGTAAGTGACATGAATGAATTTTCATCTTACACACAAGAACCAGGTGATATGTTTTCTAACAACTCAGCAAGCTATATATCATATCAACCCATTTAAATTTTTCTCTTAAAAAACAATAACAGCCTTAATTCAGTTAAGAATGCTAATGTTATAATTCGCTTATATTTAGCGCATATACAATTAAGTTTAAACAAAAAAGAAAAAATATTGGAATAACAAACGTTTATAAATGAAGATATAAAAAAAAAAAAAATGTAAAATTAATCGAAAAAAAAATTAACACCAAAATATTGAAATTGTTAATATAATGTATTTCTTATTATTATGAGAATACTAATTCTTATGAACACATAGTACAGTAATGAATTTCATTCTTTACCTATGATTGATTAGATTATTGTAACTCCTTAAGGTACAGTCTTTAATTTACAAATAAATATATAATCAATTTATTTAATATATATTTAAGTCTACATGTTATAATTATTTTTTTTCCATTTCTGCTACATATTCCATTATATTTATATAGTGTAATTGTTGTAATATGATAGATTTAAAAAAAATACACATATATCCTATAAGATACATTTAATTTAAGCATGATTACATATTAATAGGAAAAAAAATAATAATAATTAATATTAATAACGCTAAAATATGATATATTAACTAGAAAATAGGTACATTAAAAAGAACATACTTCTTACTACATTAAATTATTAATAATAATCTATTATTGCAATAGTTTTAGTTAAATATTTTAAATATTTTATATTTAAATATATATATATATATATATAATGTATATCAAAAATTAGATATACCTTATTGAAAAATTCCTAAGTATATACCACATAATACACAAAGTGTTTCATTATGAAAATTGAGAAAAAATATAATATTCAAAAATGAAGAATTATATATATTAGTAAAATTCAACTTCATATGTTTTAAAAAATAAAAAAAAATTTATTGTATGTGCACATTATTACTACATTGCAGAAAAACATGATTATATATATTTATAAAAAAAAAGATTATTTTTAAAATAAAATACTTATATATTTTAAATGTATAACTTTCTATGTTTTATTCATTATAACTTTGATTTATATTATTTTCCTAAATTTAAAATTATGAAATATTAATTCATCAAAATGGTTTAAAAATTAAATCTGATCAATAATTACTAGTCCCAATATAATAACTACGTGGTATAATTTTATGTATATATAACATAATATGCATTTAACTAGGAGTAATAAAGAATAAATAAATCTCTCAATAAAAAAATATCTTCTTACATATATAATACAAAAATAAGATTAAGTAAAAAGAACTTTCTATTTTATCATTAGTATGTAACACAGATAACACTTATATATTCCTATATTCAATATATTTTACTATTTTCCCGATTTATAAACCAAAAATAATTTCAACATTTTAAAAATTATTTATTATATTATAGTAATAAAAAAACATTATAAATGCAATAATGACAATACAATGTGCATTTATTTTTTATTTTTTAAAACTGAAATACCTAAGATATAACAATTAATAATATATAATTTGTATATAATAATATTAATTAACTATTGTTTTGTTAAACGATGAAATAGGGAGGTAGAAATGCATAAGATAAAAATAAAAAACATTGCATAAAATTTTTTAAATTATTTTTAATATGGATATAGGACAATGATACATTTTTTAATTCATAAATAATACAAAAATTATTTTTTATAGTGTAATGATGTAATTTATTTTTTACCTTAATATGATATAATAATATATATAAAATTGATAAGTTAGAGTTTCTATTAAACTAGAATGATATTATGAATAATAAAAATGAGGAAGTAATAGAATGCTGTAATTACGAAATGTTAAATTAACTAGATATTTCGTTCAAATATTATTAAATAAATATAAACAATCACTTTAAGTAATAAAATAGAAAAAAATAAAATAATAATGATTATATATATATTATATTTGTAGAATTCTTTATATTATTTTCCTTATTAATTAAAAAATATATCGGTATTCATAAGGGGATATTTGAATGTGAAATTACTAAATAATATATTTTTTTTTTTTATTACACAGTTATTAAATTATATATAGTATTGTTTAGCTTCTTATTTCATATAATTAAATAGTTTATAAATAGTCACAATGATGAATTCAATAATAAAATTATAATTGTCATACATATTTTTCAGAGCAAATTAGTTTAAATTTAAAAGTAAATATAAAAATTCAATTTATATTAAAAATTAGTCTTTTTTTCATAAAACATAATCATAATTGTAAAATAAATATATATAGGAATACTTATGAATAATATATGAAAAAAGAATGGTGCAATCAGTAAGATTTACTTGTGTATATCTTTATTTTTATTTATCATGTTTATTTCATATATTATGTAAATATATCACAGTTTATCTAATATAATGGGAATAATTACATTCTGTACATATATATATATATATTTCAATGTTCTATATAAATGCAGGATTTCAAAGAAGAAATTTTGCCTTCGAGTTTATTTATTCAGTCTCTATATAGAAATAAGAACTTTGAGAAACATGTTGCACAAATTGAAGAAAAAAAATCGGGTAATATTTATCAAGAAATAATTTCTACAATTGATGAGCAATTTGAGAAAATTTATGAAGAAATACCAAATTCATATAGTAGAGATGAGGAAAGTAAGTGTTGTAGAAACATCAATTACTACTTTGATCTATTATATTCCATTATTAAATCACCAGCTGAACTTTCTAAAAGTATTCCAAATAATTTAATAAGTCAAATTGAAACTAAATGGAAAAATGTTCCTAGTATAAGTAATGTAAATAAATGCAAAGGAGAAACGGACTTAGATTCAATACGCAGAAGGTGTATACTAAAGCATTTACAAGATTTAAAAATAGATAAAAATTTTATTTTATCATTTCCACAAGGTTATGAGAAATATCTAAGAGAAAAATGGAAAAATATTATCGGATATATAAATCCATATAACAATTTATATATTAAAATTGAAAATAATTTTATGGGTATAATAGAACCATATAGCCATTTTTTAGAATCATCCGATTTTATTTGTGATACTGAATTAGATGATATAAGTATAGATGATATAACCATTTCAACAAATTGGGATAATTTAATGAACTCCGTTTCCCTAGAAAAATTTACACCTAAAGGAACTGATAAAGGGTGTTATAACAAAAATTATATTAAAATTTTAAAAAATAAAGCTTCAAGCATTCAAAGGATAAATAATATTCTATCCTCAGGAATTATAATTTTGGGATTATCCCTGATTCTCATTCTTATATTTAGAGTAAATTAAATATATAATTAGAATATTCACATTAAACTACATTCACCATAATTCATTTCATTAAAAATAGTGTTTTAGAAGGTTTATATATTTTATAAAACTTTTTTCTACTTTTATATTAGTTCACCCCTTTGAGAAGTTTGTTACGTGGATATACAAAAAAGAAGGTTGAAGTCGATGAAAACATAAACGAAGAAGTAACATCTGAATTGTATGACGATTCTGAAAATGAAAGAACTTTTATATCCTATCACTCTGTATCTCATTAAATATTATAAACTTGCATACAATATAAATGACTTAGATGAATGCCTAAAAAAAATTATATATTTCAGAAAGGTGTATTTACCCCTAAAGAAAAAATTTAATAATATCAAAATGGTTTATATTCTAGAGGGTAAACACATATTTTTTAAACTGTAATATTAAAATATGATGTAATGTAATAAATAAATTCTTCGGCAATTTAAAGAACTGAAAACAGAAATAATATAAATTAAGACATATTTTCAGAAATGTAATAAAAATACGATAATGTAAGAATTGTTCATATATTATTACAGATTTAATAAATTCTTCACATAAGAAATGTTTTAATATTTTTGCTACTAAATGTATGTCGAATCTGTCTAATAATATATAACATATAATCATGCATTTTTTAAATATATACGTAATTAATTCAATAATAACGAATTGAGTTCATAGTGAAAACGAGACAATGAAAATTTAATGATAAATAAGTAAATGAAAATTCTTTACGAAAAACATAGAAAGTAAATTATGGACTATTTACATAATATTATAACATTTTTTATTTTTTATTAAAAACATATTAATGATACAAAAATAAAAATATTTATATTATAATATTTTCTTTTTTTTTCACAAAATTTGGAAACATAATAAAAAATTATTTATAACATCAAATAAAAATAGTTATATATAAAAAAAAAATTCGAATAAGTTATTTAATATTAAGAAAAACAACTTTTATTTCACATCAATATTATATTCAATTTTTAATTTGTATTTAATTCTGAACTGCTTTATGTATACCAATAAAAATATAATTCTCTAAATATCATAAAACTATATATACTTATAAAACACAATTTTGAATTATATTTGAATTTATAATTATATTGTATTAATTGTAATTTCATTTAACTAACTAAAATATACTTATTAAATACAACAAAAAATAAAAATGAACATATTTTTTATACTTAACAAAACGTTAATAGATGGAATCATTGTGAAATATATATATACTACCCCTTATTAATTTAGCAATATTACATAATTATTATGAATAATATTATCGTACTCTTCTTAATTATAATTTATAATATTTATTCTTTTTTATGAAATAAAATAAATTTATTAATAAAAATGTTGCTTCTTATATTTGATGGAATATTCATTTTTTTTATTTTAAATGCATAATTTAACATTAACTATATACAAACTAAAATTATTATAATAATTTTAATTAATCTTCATTTTTATAAACATATTTCATGATTATAAAAATAGTAATTAATAAAATAAGTAGTATGAACTGAAGATAGTATTATACACAGATATATGCTATTTAAAATGTTATATATATAGAAATATAACTATTCTTAATATATATTCCTAAATGTACAACACATGCATAAAACATTTATGACTAATGGATATTTTCTTATATGATACTTGAAAATGCTATAACTAAAACATTTTGTATTTTTTAATTGATAAATAATATAAATCTTTATATAGTAACTAAAAATTATTTATAACATTATTTTGTTATATTTATTTTACATTTTTAATAAATTTCGAAATATATTTCTATTTGTATTAAAATATATAGATATTGGAAAAATGTTAGAAAAACTTCGCAATGTAAAGAATTTATAATATACTTATGTTCTTTTCTAATGACAAACGTATGTATAATTATTCTTCTTATCATATTACATATATATATTTTGTTTATTTTTAATTTTTTCATTTAATTAATATACTTAAATACAGAAAAACAAAAAAATTAAGTATATATTTATATACATTACAATCAACGTTAAATCTTTAATAAATATATTTTGTTCTAACATATTTATTTCTTACTTATGTGTGAAGAATATAAAAAGCATTTTCTCTCTTTTGTATCCACAAAATATATTATTTTTATTAACATTTATATTCATAAATATTATAGACATGTGCTAAGTATAGTTCCAGTTAAATGTCGCATTTAATTAATAAATGAGATTATTCTTTATTATTTCTTTACAACTTGTTAAAATTTTATCTTAAATACAAGCATAATTAATTACATTTATTTGAAATTTTTTTTAGAGCCACTAGAATAATATTTTATTTTTATTAAAGTGATGTCGCCATTTATACATTAAGTATTTTTTCCCATAAATATTATATACACTTTTTTATTTAATTCTTTTATAAATGATTTTCGTAATAAAGTGTCATATGCATAGTGAAATATATGTGTTAAACAAGTTTTATTCCACGGGTTCTAATAATATTCAAAAAGAGTTATTAATTCAGAACTCATTAAAATTCCTCTCTCAATAAAAACATTTCTCTGAAATTCAATTCTTGAAACATAAGATATATAAAAATTTATGTATCAAACGTTATTGTAATTTCATTTATTCTGTAACATGGCAGCTGGAACTTCTGATGCAGGACTTACAGTAATTTACATTATCATCTATCTTGATGAATTATATAATATTATACTCTATTTTAATATACTATTTCTTATAAATCATAATAAAACAATTTGTACAAGATAAATACTTATGTATTAATATTATTTACTTTTCATGTAGTATTTATTTGGAGAAACTCCAAAGGAATTATTCTCAGAAAAATTTTATCAGAAGCGAAATGTTGATATTTTGGAATTAAATAAATATAAAGATTACTGTAATGATATAAATTTTCCAAAGAAAATTGGTCAAATGAAATATCTTTGTAAACAAATTTTAAGATATTTAGAACACTCTGAACAATGGGAAGAAAATAAATCTGTATATGACGAATGTATACTTTTGAATTATTGGGTATATGATACATTAGATAAATATTTTAATCATAATACTGATGATACAAACAATGCTTTTGGTACTCTCCAGTTAAAATGGAGTTATCTAATTGATGATTCATCGAAAACAACTTTCTATAAAAAATGTAAACCCCTTTATGACATGTTTAAACACCATGACTGGAAACGAAGAAAGGAATTGTACGATTATTATGTTGATTTTGATACACTTTCTAGAACAGCAAAAGTTATTCCTTCAAAATGCGAAGAATATTATAAGATAATTGAAGGAAAAAAATCATTATATAATCATTTTGAAAATGAGTGTTTATCTAATGAATATAATTGCCCTGAATTATATAAAAAATTTCCAGATTATAATCCAAATAAGGTGTTATCTAGTTTACCATGTCATGAACAAATTGAAGCCCAAAAAGCTGCTGCAGAAGCATCTCGTAGAGCTCTTGCTTCACAGCAATATCACGGTAAAGGAATACAACCTGGATCAAATTTTCCTGGTGCAGGATTGACACAAGAAAATTCTGAAATTGGAACAAAAGTTGGTCATTCAGTTCTTGGTGTAGCTCCAGTTTTGTTAACTGCTACTGCTTTATATAGAGTAAGTATATATTTTATAAACATATATCAATATATTATGAACCTATATTTAATTTATATACATTATTGTCTATAATAATATATAAATATGTTGCATTTGCTCTATTTTATTCTTTTATACAATAGTATACACCCATAGGTTCCTGGATTCGCAATCTCGGTGGAAACAACCCAAATAATATGGGTAATATAGATGGAGAAATGGAAGGTTTTTTAGGAAGTATACCAGAATCAGGAAATATGTTTTTTGAGGGGGGAGGAAACTATATATCATATCAACCTATGTAAATTCTATTAGTTGAAAATAATTAATAGAATAATTTTTTTTAGTGCATATAATATTAAGGCTGGCATTTATTTGTTTCATACACA
>FLRD01000986.1:0-14937 GCA_900088485.1 Plasmodium ovale wallikeri
CTTAATATAACAATTTCTACATACAGTATTTTTTTCTATATATATTATACATTCTTTTTTTTAATTCATCTACTAATTATTTTATAATAAAAATACACTTGAACAATAAAGCAGACAAATATATAATAAGTTGTTACACTTAACCAAATAATATTCAAATAAAATTAATTATAATTCTAAAATAACTGTTGAAATGTCCCTCATAGAAAAAACTTTTCTCTGAAACACAATTCTTTAAACATAAGATACACAAAAATTTATAGAAAAAATTTTATTGTAATTTCAATTATTCTACATCATGGGGAATGGCAAACCCGAAAAAGGCCTACAGTAATTTACATTTTAATTTACCTTCATGAAATATCCAACATTCTTATTCATTTTAATATACTATTTTAAAGATACCATAATAAAAACATTTGTACAAGATAAATATATATGTATTAATATTATTTACTTTTTATGCAGAGTTTGTCCGTGGTACACTCAATTGATTTACACACAGAAAAATTTTATAATGATATGAAAAAAGAATATCTCAGTTTAGCTAAATATACTTCACTATGTGATACAAATATTGTGAATAATAATATTAATGACATAAAAAATATTTGTAAAAGAATCCTAAGATATTTAGAAAATAATACAGTATGGATTGATAAGGATTCTTGATACGATGTTTGCATACTTTTAAATTATTGGATATGTGATAAATTAATTGATATTTTTGGTGCTCAAAGTACTTCAGAAAAAATTAACTCTAATTTTGATGTTCTCCAAACTATGTAGAAACATCCTATTGAAAAATTATAAAAAACAAAATACTATCAAAAATGTAAACCTAAATTGAATATTTTCAATTACGATGATTGGAAAGAAAGGAGAAATTTGTACGAATACTATGTTAATTTTGACACTCTCTTTAGTACGGTTAATAACTATGATCCAGCATGCAAGGAATATTATTAAAAAATTCAAGATAAAACATCACTTTATGAACATTTTGAGGAAATCTGTTCACCTAAAAAAGGTAATTGTCCAGATTTCTATGATAAGTGTATAAATTATAATCCTAAATTAGTTTTATCTGGTTTGCTATGTCATCATCAAAGGGAACAGGAAAAATCAGCGGTACTAACTCCTCTACAGTCTCCAGCAACACAAAAATATTTACAAAAAAGAGAATCTGTCTCCCATGTTACAGAGTCAACACCTGATACCCCCGAAATTGAAACACATGTTGGTCATTCAGTTCTTGGTGTAGCTCCAGTTTTATTAACGGCTACTGCTTTATATAGAGTAAGAACATATTTTATAAGTATATATGAATACAATATGAACTTGTAATTATCTTATAATATATATGTACGAAATAATAAATAAACATATTGCATATGCTCCATTTTATTCATATATATAATAGTACACACTCATGGGTACCTGGATTCGCAAGTTAGGTGGAATTAACACAAATAATATTAGTGACATGGATTAATTTTCATTTTATACACAAGAATAGGGTTATATGTTTTCTAAAAACTCCAAAAACTACATATCATATCAACCTATGTAAATTATATTATTAGAAAATAATGAACAGCCTTAATTCAGTTAAGATTGCTAATATTATGACTCGCTCATATTTAGCGCATATACAATTAAGCTTAAACAAAAAAGAAAAAATAGAAATAATAAAGTAAGGTTTGAAGATTAATATATTAAAAAATTAATAATGTAAAATTAATTAAAAAAAAAATTAATATTAAAACATCAAAATTTTTAATATAATATATTTACTATCATTTTACGTACACTAATTTTTAGGAGCTATCATTGTAATGGATTTCATTTCTTTCCTATGACTTATTAGATCATTGTAAAACTTTAAGTTTCAATACTTAATTTATAATAAAAATATAATTAATTTATACCAATATATATTCAAGTGTACCTGTTATAATAATATTTACCATTCTTCTACGTATTCCATTAAATTTATATGGTGTAATTGGTGAATATGATAGATTTAAAAAAAATACACATATATCATATATGGTATATTTAATTAAAGCCCACTAAATTATTAATAGGAGAAAATAAACTAATAAGTAGTATTATGGTCACATTAATTTTATATATTTATTATTTAATAACGAATATTATATGTACAATAAAAACATATAACTTTTTAAATAAAATATAATTATAAATAAAACACTAAAACAAAGAGAGAAGAAAAAAAAATAACAATACGTAAACCATTAAAAACTTCCTTTTCCAATAATATATTTTCGTAATCATAATAAAAATATATACATATTCTTTCAATAAGTATTTTTAATGAATTATGCATGCTGCAGTAAAAAATACATATTCTAATAAACATTAACAAAAGAAAACCAAATTATAAGGTGCATGCATTTTAGCAATAAAAACATATTGTTCAAATAAAATAATAATGTGTACTATAATTATAAACGGCTAATTCATCTAAATTATATTCCAAATTCTTTTAGATATGTCAATCAAGTATCAAATAATATAAACGGTAATTAAAAAAAATACACAACATAAGTATATACAAATTGATTCATTTTAAAAATAATAGACATCCTGCATCTTTTATTATGGAACAATTATTATCTCATTTATTTCTCATGACAAAATAATTACAAATAAATTTATTTATAATTATATTATGTACAAAATCGCAATTTATAATAAAAAGAACCATTCTATATGCATAATAAAACCAATTTTTTTTTTTATTCATATATTTATTAGGGTTATCGAAAAATATTTTGTACATTATTAAAAAAATTGAAATGTTTTAATTGTAATATTATTACTTTTATTAATAATGTTTGAAAATTTCTTGATATTTCATAGAAATAAACTTTATATAAAATATGTATAAAATTTTATCTTTTATTTATCGCGTATTCTAATGTACTGTTACATATAAATTTTATGTTTAAATAAAATGCCATATATGAAATAACAATAAAGTATACATAAATAAAAGAATATGATAATATTGCTTTTAATAATTATTTTATAACACAGAAAAATAAAAATTAATATTATAAATTGATTTCTCAAATAAATTATTATTATTTTGCAAAATATAAATTTATTTTTATTCATATTCTAGCACATACTATTTTATGCTAAAAGTATAAAGGTTCCTTAATAATATATATTTTTTTAATATATTATATAATAATTTTTATTATTTCCTAAATCATATTTCTTTAGCTAAAATCAGTTAAAATATAAGTTCATATTATTTTTAAAAATCACTAGTGCAGAAAATAAGCAAAAGCATTTATTCATCGAGTAAATTCTCAAAAAAAAAAATAGGTGATCACCATCTATCTTTAGTACAGATCTTGGGAGTAATATAGAGAATTAATTTATAATTATCTTAAATATAGCTTTTATACAACATTTTAAAGATATATATTTGTGTAAATAATATTTTTAACCAAATATTATTTAATTCGTCTATAAATATGATGTATATATTTTAACAGTATAACTTTTTTTTAAATTAACAATGTAAAATATTTGAAAAGTATTTATATTTTTATAACTACAAAAAGTGACGCAACTTTATGCTTTAATAGAAATACAATAAAAAAATATATATATGAAACATTATTTTTCAGAAAAATGAAACTTTCGTCCATATATTATAAAAATTATATTTCTATGAATGAAAAAAATTAGACCATGTACGACATTTTAAAAGAATAATATATATATTTTTATAAATGTATGTCTTAATTTTTATGCATATTAAATTTATTTTGTTATAATATTTAATCTAATAAAAGATTTACATAATAAATATATTAAAGGATGCAATATAAAATCACGTTTTGATATATAATATTATTAAATACTTCATTTATTATATTTCTATATTTCATCTTTTATCATAAGCAGAAGCTTTCATGTTTATAATATAAATAATGTTAATACATTATAAATTAAAACATATAATTTTGAAAGTACAACACTAAAAAATAATTATTTAAGTCAAATAAAAAATGTAATAATATTTCTCGATGTATTTGTGGATTATTTTACAGCAAATAGAATGGATAAAATATATATACAAAAATCATTATATTGATGGTTTTAATTCATGAAGCTCCGAATATAATGTCAACTGACATGCAAACATTTGTACATTTATATTTTTTATAATGATTTTTCTACATAGCGTTCATTTCTATATTCATATGTTTGCAAAATAAAATAACAATATACTTATGAGAATATTATTTTATATATTTATGTAAAATAAATATTTTTTTTCTTTTTAGTATAATATTGCCAGTTCATATGCTAAGTACAAAAATGATTTAGATTCGTACAAAAGAGATGAAATGCTTACGTATATGGGTGAATGTAGCAGTTTTGTAAACGAACATATAACTAATAATGAAGAAGATCCTCCTACTATTTGCAATGCAGTCATGAAATTTTTAAATCTTTTAAAAGAGGAAAGTGAGTCATACAAAATTGAGGGAAGTAAATATTTGTTCTATTGGTTACATAATGATATTCTAAAGAATAAATCACCCGTTGAAATTACGTTAATTCTATATAAGGAATTGTATAGAAGATATAATGACGAAGACAACTTGAATATTTTAAATAAGTACATCGAACAAATGAACGAAAATACATCTGATAAACTTGTTAAACTTACTGGTATATATGACACATTTAAAAAATTTGAAAAAGAAGTGACATCAGAAGGCGCAGAAAAGAAATGCACTAGCGATTGTGTTAAATTGTTCTCTACATATGTACATGAATGTCGAACAGGATATGATAATGATTTCTGTAATGAATTAAAAATTTTTAGAGAAAAGTATAATTTTTTTATTAAAACATATA
Source organism: Plasmodium ovale wallikeri (assembly GCA_900088485.1). Lineage (NCBI taxonomy): Eukaryota > Apicomplexa > Aconoidasida > Haemosporida > Plasmodiidae > Plasmodium > Plasmodium ovale. The sequence continues at coordinate 4,915 of FLRD01000986.1, forward strand.
TATATTGCGATGAACAATATTTTTTACCACCGGTGGACCTTTTTGATATAGTAAGAATTATTATAGTTCCATTAGTTTTAATAGTAGTAACATCTTTTATTTTTCCACTTTTATATAAGGTTAATAATAATATTACATAAAAAAATTAATAATGCACTAAAATTTTTATAACAAATTATAATATAGATCTACAATTATAAAAACATAGTATTTACAAAAATTAATTTTACTTTATATTATTTTTAGTTTACACCCTTTGGCCAATGGATACAACACAAAATTGTCAAGAAGAAAAATATGTGGGATAACACAAACCAAGAAGAAAACCATTTATTACATAATTATGAAATGGATAGAGATGATTCGAGTAAGAAACATTATAAGTTAGTATATAGTTCTTCATTAAATTCCTAAATATTGTATATGGAATATGTTACATACTATTGAGCAAAATAAAATATTAAATAAAATGTCATTGATAAGTAAAAAAATAAAAAATATAAAATACCATATTTCAGATGATAAAACTTAGATAAAAGAAAATATAATTTATTAGAATAAAATAAAATGAAAAAACGGAATAATCAAATATGTTCGGAACTTTAATATGTACTATATTTATAAAGAAAAGACAGATAAATATAAAAAAAAAGAAAATATAATTTATTTTATATTATCATTCATTTAATATATAAGAAGAATTAATATAAAATAACAAATATTGTATTCGATATACTATATTATTTTCAATAATATCCTACTGTGTTAAAGAAGATGCATTGCGAAGAATTCATAAAAATAACATACTTATATAAAAGTGGAATAATAGGGGAAATTTAGAACATATACAAAGAGGCAATTTAAAATTTAAAAAAAAAAAATTTTAATATTGATAAAAATGGAAATTAACTAGTAGTTACATCAATATGAAAATCGAATCTTTATGTGTTTATATATGCAATACATAAAGTGCCGTATATATAAGTTCATAAAAATCATTAATTTTACTTTTATTAAAAGTATATTTAAAATAGAATGAGCAAATATGGACATCACAATGATACATATAATAGAAATTATTATATTTAATGAACCAATTATGAAAACAATTTATGGACATTTTCACAATATTTTTATAATAAAAAAATTCTTTTCACCACATATGGAGTCCCAGTTGCAAAATTTATATAATAATATATTTCTTATGTATATATATATTGTTTTCTTAGTTTGCACAAAATTAAAATCAAAATAAATACAAAATTATAACCCTAGCACATAATTAGTAAAATTAACTCTTTGAAATTATATAATTTATATGCGTTTAATGCATCTAAATCAAATATATTCTGTAATATATAATTGATTATATTTACCTTTCCTATGTTACGAATAAATTCTATGAATTATTTCTGTAATCATTTAAACAAAATTTTACTCTTAGCCTTATTATATATACTTATATATTTCTTATTCTAGTATTATCCACAGAAAACAATTTATGAGGCTATTTTATAATACGCATATTTTTGCAATAAATACAAAGAGTAGTACAAGAATTAATATATTAATTTACTAAAAAATTTAATTTTTTCCTGTCATAATGTTTGCTATATTTAATTTTTTACGTAATTAAAGTAATAATTAATTTTTTTGCATTTCTATATTTTATTACTTTCTTTTTTTAATTTATTATCATTAAAGCCCACACAATATATATAATACATAAATATATCTTTTCTTGTTATATTATTTCACAGAATTCTTCTACAGTTATCATATTTGTTGATTTACCATAATCAATTTTAATATATGATTCAAACATCTTTACATAATATATGGCATTATATTTTTTTATAACAAATTTAATAACTATTCCTTTAATTCTTTTTACGAAGTTTCATATTAAGACAAAAAATTGTAATAATTATTAAATTAATGTAATGCATATTCCTAATTAATAACAAAATAAAAGAAAAATCATTGTTCACTTTATATATTCAAACAAAATTTAAAATACGTAAATCATATTATATATGCATCAATATGAATATAATATAATGAATAGATAAGCATATTTTTATATATAAAAAAGAAATTAAGAAAAAGCTTAAAAGAGCAATATATTCTTATTCTCAACATATTAACGAATGAAAAAATATTCTCTACACAATAAACTTAAAAAAAAATTATAATTATAAGACTTGAAAACTCATTCTTGCATGTATATATAAACATATTAAATTCAAGATAGAGGAAACAAAAATATAATGAATATTATTGGATTTCCATTTAATATTGATGCAATTTCCGTTATAGAGAATATAAGAAAGAGAATTTCTCGTAAACTGTTAATTTATCTCCAAAAATTGTTTTATATTGCAAAGATGATATACACATGAAAAAATTGATACTGTTTCTACACTAATTTAAATATAAAAATATTTTGAAAAAGTTTATTTTTATTAAAACAATGTATCAGTAATGTATGCCATAAGTTATCAAGTAATATTCAATGTATTCAGTTTTATAATAAATATTATTTGTAAAACACCTATAATATAATAAAATATCTTTCATGAAACATATAAACAATAAAGAATAAATATTATTCTGTAATTATATGATATATGTATTTTATTGAAATATGCTAAAATACAACTAATATATTATAAAACGATTCATAACATTAATTATTAAATTTAAGCTCCATATCAACGAATTAAATTTGGATTAAAAAAAATATTAGTGTTATATAATAGCACATATAAATAAAGTAAATTATAATATAATATACACAATTAGTTTAATATATCTAAGAAAAAGCATATAAATTTATGTAAAAATGTATATTAGAAAATAAAAATTCAAAAGAAATCTAATTAATTTATAATATTACAACAATATACTAATATCATATAGCTATCAGTATCAATATGTTCTTTCAATAAATTATTCTTGTGTAATCAAAAAAAAAAAGTTTAAATAATTTAAATATAATTTATAATGAGATAAAGGATACTCAGGAAAAATTATAGTGAACATTTCAATATGTAAAAAAAATTAATATACCAGTTATAACACTAAAATAAAAACATATAACTCACATAAAGTTGAAAGTGTTTTTAAATTAATGGGTATTATATTTAGTTTTTCCTTTATTAATATTTTTAGATAATAATTCATATTATACATATAACGAAAAAAAAAGTTAAAAAACATGTATATATGTATATTTAGCATATATCTAAAATGGGATATGCATAAATGAACAAACCTGAGAAAATAGCATATGCAATATAAAGTATTTCATTTTAGCATTTAAGAGAATATGTGATATAAAAAATTGAAAAATTAAACTTCATTAAAATAAAATTTCAGACATTTTAGTAACTTAACATCACTGGTTGTATATGGAAACTATTATTATATTGGAGAAAATGATGATTAGGTACAACTCTGGAAAGAAAATATTATTTCAAATATAAGAAGCTTATATATTTGAAATGTATCATTTTATAAGTATGAATCCTTATACATTTGAATTACAGCTTTATTTTAAAATACATAATTATAAAATATTAACACATTAAATTTATATAAAAATTTAAACTTAACAACAATTATTTCCCACAATATTATAATTTCATGGTATAATTTTGTATACACAGTTTAGTATACACCTCCGTAGAATTAAACAATTGTAAAAAATTTTCTAAAATGAAAGTGCTTCTTTGCATATATAATGAATAAATAGAATTAAATACATAAAGGTTCTACTTATGTATTAGAATACAATACGTATTACATTTTTATAATTATATTTTGAATATGCCATGTGATTTTCACGATTCACGAAGTAAAAACTGTTTACAAATTTTAACTTTTTAAAAATTATATATTAAAATATACTAATAATAAAATATTATAATTCCAACAGTGATAACATAATGTGCAATTATTTTTCATTTTTAAAAAGAGGAATACATAAAATACATCAAATAATAATATTAAATTTATGCATATTGAAAAATTATTACTCCTAAGAGATGATAAGGAGAGATAATAAGATATAAAGTAAAAATAAGGAAAATAGCATTTCTAATGAGTTCAATGATTGTTAATAAGGAATCAAAGCAATAATATACATTTTTATTATACAAAATATGCAAATATTATTTTTTATAGCATAATAATTTTATTTTGTTTTATATTAAAATGTTACAATGCTATATACAAAGTTGATAACTTGCCATTTATAAAAATCTAGAATGAGGTTAAGCATAATCACAATTATTTACCAAGGGAAATGACTTAATTGCTATATAATTAATGGAATAGTTATTTAATGTAAATAATTTTCGATAAAAATAAACAAAAACTTTAAGTAATTATGTAGAAATGAAAAGGATAGTATAATAAAGATAATATCTATGCATAATATTTGTAAGATAACGTATAATATTTTCTTGTATTATTAAAAATATATACCAGTATTTATAAGAGAATGTATCAAGTCGAAATTTACTAAATTACCTCTTTACTTTTTGTATTTATTCTTTTATTTTATTTTATATACTATTATTTTTTTTCCTAATTAGATATAACTACTAAACATTTTTATAATTATATGGCTATAATTAGTCAATATTATAATTATCACATACATTTTTCAGAAAGCATTATTTTCTATTTAAAAATTAATAAACATAATTCAATTTATATTAAAAGATAGTTTTTTTCTTAGATATAATTATAACTTTTCTGTAAAAAAAGGAAAAAATTCCTATTATTCACACTTGAAAAAAAATGGTGCAAAAAAGCATGTGTAAACCGGTATTTTTTCATTATTATTTTTTTTATGTTTATTTTATAGATAAAACAAATATACTATTATTTCTTCAATATGATACTATAACTTTTTTTTCTCAACATTTATATATTTTTTTTTATGTTCTGTGTAGATCAGTACATTTAATAAAAAGACATTGCCTTCAAATTTGTTTTTAAATATTTTATATGAGAATAACGAGGATAGTTCTGATAATAAGGACATTCGCGCATTTACCAATAAAATAGAATCGTATTATTCCAGTTCTACTCATCCAGAAAACATTCCTATTGTTAATGAAAAATTTATAAAAATATGTGGGCAAAATATCGTTATACATGATATTACAGATAAAATTAAGTATTGTAGAGATATGAATTATTACTTTGATCTAGTAACAGGAATTGTTAAATCATCAAATAAAATCCCAAATGATTTAAAGGATAAAGTAATAGCAAATGTTGAACAGAAGTGGAAAGAAATACCAAACGGAAAATATCCAGATAAATGTACAAGGGAAGCAAATGTAAATTCAATACGTAAAAGGTGTGTACTAAAGCATTTACATGATTTAAATGGAGATAAGGATCTTATTCAGATTTACACAAATCAGTATAAGACCTACCTAGTTGACATATGGAGTAAAATTATCGATTATACCAGTCCACGACTTGGAGGTTTATATATTAAAATTGAGAATGATTATGTGGGTATAATCGAAGAATATACCAATTTTTTATATTCATTAGATTATATTTGTGATGTCGATTTAAGTAAATTAAGTACAGATGATATAACCATTTCTACAGATATGGACAACCTTATGAATAACATTTCCCTTGAGAGAATATCACCTAATAATAAAAAAGAATGTTATAATAAAGCTTATATTGATATGTTAAAAAAGAAAACTGCAAACGTTAAAAAAATAAATAATGTTTTATCCTCAGGAATTGCACTTTTGGGATTTTCCTTAATACTCATACTTATATATAAGGTAAAAATATGCGTAATTCGAAATATTTATACATAAAGAAAATAGCCTTTTTTTATTATAACTAAAATAGTGTATTATAAAATATGTATTTCTTATAAAATTTTATTATTTTTTAACATTAGTTCAGCCCACTGGGGAATTTATTACGTAGATATACAAAAAAGAAAATTGAAGTAGATGAAAACATGAATGAAGAAGAAATGTCCGAATTATATAACAATTCTGAAAATGAAAAATCATACATTTCTTATTATTCTGTATCTCATTAAATATGTAAAAAGTGTTAAAAATATAATTCAATTAGATGAATACATATTAAATATTCGTATATTCCAGAAGTTTATATTTATTTCTAATGTAAAAATTTAAATATACACACATAGGTAATATTTTACAGAATCTTTATATATATTTAAACAATTGGAATATATCAATATAATATAATGTATTAAATGATGTTTATAACATTTTAGAGAACCAAAGAGGATAATAATATCAATTAATACGTACTTTCAAATATATAATATAAGTAAATTAATCCAAGAATTGTAAGCATATTTAGGACTCAGTAAATCATTTACATTTGTAATGAGCTAATATATTAAGTAAATATAGTCGGTTTTTATTCATAATATAAAAAATATAATGATACATATTTTAAATGGCATAATTAATCATAAAGTTTTCTTGTAAAAGTGAGAACGAATAAATGAAAGTTTAAATATAAATATTAAGATAAAAATAATTTACGCAAAATAAGGAAATTAAATATTAATAATTTGTAGAATAATATAATAATTCTTTTTTTCAACAGAAAATATTAATGTTCCTAAACTAAATTTCATTAATATTATAATAATTTCTGTAATATCTACACTTCTAAAACAACACGAAAAATCATAAATAATATGAAACAAAAATAGTTAAATACAAAATAAGAATCGATTAAGTTATTTAAATATAAAAAAAATAAACTTATATCACGCATTAATGTTATATTCATTTATTCATTTGTATTTAATTCTAACCACTACTATATATGCAAATAAAAATATAATTTCCTAAATATCATTAAAAAAGATACACATGAAAAAAATTATATCTTATTGTATTTATATTTATGTAATATTAATTCTCATTTCATTTAATTAAATAAAATTAACATATTTAATACAATAGAAAATAAAAATATATATTTCTTTTATTCTAAAAAAAATAATAAAATATTGGAATTCTGCTAACATATATGTATATCTATTCAATTATTAAGATTAGATGATAATTATGAACAAAATTAACGTATAATTCCTTATTGTAATTAATAATATTTATTCTATTTTATGAAATAATATAAACACATTAATACACATGATTCTTCTTCCTTTTAAAGTAGAATGTATTTTTTTTTTTTTTTCGAAAGCACAGTATAATAATAACTATGTAGAAACAGATAATGAAAAAAAATTAAATTAAAATTTTAAATTATAAGCGTATTTCATTATTACAAATATATTTATTCAAAAAATATAGAACACAACACAATTATAACCTCAGGAAAATAAATACCACATAAGATTGCGTACAAAGATAATATAACTATTTTTATATATTTTTTTAAATATGTATTATTTTCATATGCATTATTTAGTTAATAGATATTTTCTTACGTAGTTTTCTAAAATTAAATATATAAACGAGTATACACTTTGTTATTTATAAAGAATAATATTAATCTATACGTAATAATTACATACTAAAGATAACAATATTTCTCTATTTTTATTGTGAATTTTTAATTAATATCGAAATATATTTAATTTCGTATTAATACTTACCTTTTTGCAATAATATTAAAAAAATTATATTTTATATAGAATTAATAATATATATCTATTTTTTTTGGAAATCTATATATATAATTAAATATTATGATTTCAATTACACACATATATATATATATATATTCATTTATTTATATATTAGTATTATGTTTATTTTATTTATATACTTTTTAAATATAAAGAAAAAAATAATTAAGTACAGATATATATACATTATGATCAGTGTTATATCATTCATAAATACATATTATTCGAATGTTTTTATTTCTTATCTATGTGTATATAATAAAAAAGTATATTCTCTCTTTTGTATTCAAAAAGATATATAATATATATTAACATATATACTTATAAACAGTTTAAAGGTTAAGTAAATGCAGAAAAATATAATATCACTTTTAAATGATAATATTTCTTATTCTTTATTTCCGATAATATATGTACGTAAAAATTTTAAAATAATAAATTATCTTAGATTTATTTTTATATATACAGAACAAATAATTTATTATAATAAAATTAATGAGGAATATTTTATATCATTTATTTATTTTCATATATACTGCATATACTTTTTATTTAATTTATCAATAAACTTTTTTATAATAAAAAGTACACTTAAACGGTGAAACATATAAATAAAACAAAAGTTGCTCCATATATTGTAACCATATACAAACAAAGCTATTTATAAATTCAAACAATCCCTGAAGTTCCTCCTATAAAAAAATATTTTCACTGAAATTCAAATGTTGTAACATAATATATATAAACAATTTTAATTATCCAACTTTATTGTAATTTCACTAATTCTAAATCATGGTGATTGGTAATTCTCAGGAAGAACTTGGGGTAATTTCTACTTACATTTACTTGTATAAATTATAGATCATAACCTTTATTTTAAAATGCTATTTTTGTAAAAGCACAATAACAAGAATATATATATATATAGCAAATATTTATATATTCACATTATTTTCTATATATATAGGGAGATATCGAGAATTATTTAAGTGTTTTACCCTCAGTACAATTTTACAATACTATAAAAACTAATTATAATGATTTATCTAATTATAGTCAACAATGTGATACAGATTCTGTGCATCTTCACAAAAATGAAGCAAAACATATTTGTGAAAAGATTCTAAGATATTTGCATAAATATACAGAATTAATAGATGATAAAACAGAATATGATGTTTGCATACTTTTGAATTACTGGATATATGATGAATTCACAGATATTTTTGGTGCTGAATATATTTCAGATAAATTTGACTTAGCTTTTAGTAGCCTCCAATATATATGGAATTATCCTAATGTCGAACTAAAGAAAAAGTCTTACTATAATAAATGTGAGCCTAATTTCGATATTTTTAAACCAGATGATTGGAAAGAAAGAAGGAAATTGTACGAATATTATGTTGATTATAAAACTATTTTTGATACCGCTAAAAGTTATGATAAGGCATGCATGGTATATTATAAAAAAATTGAAGAAAAAAAAGAACTATACGAACACTTTGATAATCTTTGTCATTCCCAACCAAATGAATGCCCAATATCTTATGACAAATATAAGATGTATAGTCCTACTTCAGTGTTACCTACGTTAATATGTCCTGATCACATTAAACTTCCCCAAATGCCTGAAGCTGCTTCACGAACTTTTTTTACCGATGATACCTTAGCACAAGATCAGGAATCTGGTCCTCGTCCATATGGTCCTGATATAGAATTAACGAAACAGAACTCCGGTACTGGAACAAAATTTGGTAAATCAGTTCTGGGAATAGCTCCAATTGCGTTAACTGCTTCTGCTCTATATAAGGTAATCATATATTTTGTCAATACATATGAATAAAATATAAACATATAAATAACATTACAAATACAAAAATAATAAATAGTCATAATGTGTATATTTATTATATTCTTATATATATCAGTTTACACCTTTAGGCTCATGGATTCGCAAACTCGCTGGAAGCAACCACAGTATTACAGGTAATGTTGGTGGAGATAATGAATTTTTAGATCATACACAAGAATCAGGTAATATGTTTTTTAACGGCGGAGAAAACTATATATCATATCACCCTATGTAATTTTAATTGTTTTAAGATGAAAAATTAAACTGTTTTTTTTACGGTAATTGATATTAAAAATTTCATTTACTTAGTGCATACCCATTTATGTTCATACACAAGGAAAAAATATAGAAATAAAAAAATTGGTGGATGTAGGGAAAATATTGAAAAAAAAAATTAGTATACAATAATCTAAATTTTTCATATAATACATTTCGTATTATCATATATTTAACAATCTCTATGAGCGCCTATTCC
>FLRD01000996.1:0-19726 GCA_900088485.1 Plasmodium ovale wallikeri
TTAGTCGCATTTATCATCAATGTTTTTAGCCAAGCCAAAAAGGATATCATAATCAACATAATAATCGTACAATTTTTTTCGTTTATCCCAATCATCGTGATTAACAAGTTCGAAATTAGGTTTACATTTTAAATAGTATGGTTCATTTCTTCTTCTGTAATCAAAATAAGTCCATTTTATCTGGAGAGCACTAAAACCAGTTCTAATTTTTTCAGTACTATTAGAACCATAAATATGTGTTAATACACCATATAACCAATAATTAAAAAGTACGGAAACTTTATATAGTGAATTATCATCGTTCAATAATTTACAATATTCTAAATATCTTAGATACTTTTTACATATTTTTATCACTTTTTCTTTTGGATTATGAACATGTATATCATTACATTGATTATCATATTTAGATAAATTCGGAGAATCACTATCCAGGGCATCATAAAATTGATCTGAGAATAAATCCTTTGACGATTTGCTGAAAAGTTTCTATATAAAAAGTAAATAATAGCAATGCACAAATATTTGTCTTGCATACAATTTTTTATTACCTTTTATGTAAAATATAATGTGAAAAAAAATAGGAATATATAATAATTCAACAGAGTAAAATAAAATATAAATTACAAAAAATTCTGTAGAGTTAGCTTTCAATGACATTGTTTAAAATAAAAATATAATATGGAATTATGCTTCAAGTGTTTTTTATATATGATGTTTTTTCATTTATAATTAAAAGAAATTTCGTTTCCATGATAGAAATTTCTGCGTTCGGAGAGTACAACAAATAGAAGTTTTTGTATACGAATAGAAAAGGTGGAATAAAGTGTGTTTAATATATGTGTTTTAGTGTTCAAATAAAATTATATTAAGAAAGAATTTGTATAATTAAATGAAAAGCATAAACAAGGTAAATGGAAACATATTTAAAGTAAAAAATGATTTTCTATTTATAATAAAAACAGACTATTACTTTATTAGTCGTAAAAATAAATTCAAATCAATGTTATTAATTATGTACATATTTACATTAAAGTTTAAAAATAGTAAATATACATTTAGTAATAAAAACTGAAATTTGTTACTTAAATGTGACAAATAATTGGGTTTTTATATACCCCCTGCTTATAAGCTATATACCTATAAACGTTAATAAATATAATGCATTCTTTTGGATAAAAAGTAGGGAATATTATTTTTGAATTATCAACACATAACTAAGTAATATTTATATTTGAATAAAACATATTTATAGACTGTTTAACATTTATCATGTCTATACTTATATATATAAATTCATTTTTGTAATCTTTAAAAAATGTATTCATTAAATGTGGAAATTACTAAGACCAAAAAACATATATATGTAATATAATTAAAGGAATATTTATGCATTAAGCATCAAAAATTTTATATAGATATATTAAAAATTTTGTATATAATATAAATTTGCATTATTGATTTTTCAATTTTATTCTATTTTAATGATAGTTAAATGCATTTTGAAATTAGTTAAAACTGTAAAAGAAATATAATAAATTTTTTCTATTATTAGTATGTAATAATTATGTATATCTTAATTCTATTTATTATAATTCTAATAATGTAAAATATTCCTAATTTTTTTATTCGAATAACACAGAAAAAATATTTATAAAGTACAAAATCATTATAACAGATATATATATAAAGAAATATATATATAAACAGTTATATTCTGCTTGTAAACAATATTAAATAAGTTATATATTATACTCAAGTTTAAATTGTACTGCATTCTATATTATTGTAGAGTTAATTATATAGTAACAAAATACGCCTATAACATAAAAATTTAATCGTGTTTTTTTTCACAATTTTGATGTATATAAATAGTATTACATTATGTAACCCATAAAGTAAAAATATATGTGCTCTAAAATGTACGAAGGCACATACTTATTAATAACTTTATTTCATTTCATAAAATGGAATAAATATAATGAATTGTGATTAAGAAAAATACGGTTAATTTAATTTATTACTATTATGTAATATTGTTAAATTAATAAATATATATATATGTATATTTTACTGTGAATCCATACCTTTATTATTTATTATGAATAAAAGAACTATATACTTATATTTTTCATAGCATTAAATAAGCATATTTTACTATATTTCATTAAACAACTATTAATAACTTATCATTCAACTTAGACATATAATAAGAAATTGTTTTTTTTAAGTTTATATTTTTTATGATATTTAGGGAATTATATTTTTATTGATATATATGGGAATGACCAGGATTAAATATATATTAATGAATGAATATAATATTTAAGTAATATAAAAGTTAATTTTTTTAATATTTAAATAACTTATTCGAATTTTATTTTGTAGTTAAGTATTTTTATTTTATATTATATACAATTTTTAATGCTGTTTCAAATGTTTGGGTATTAATGTAAATATTATAATATTAATATAATTTAGTTTTGTATCATTAATATGTTTCTAATAAAAATAAGAAATGTTACATTATTATGTAAATAATCCATAATTTACTTTCGATGTTTTTCGTAAAGAATTTTCATTTACTTATTTATCATTAAATTTTTATTGTCTCGTTTTCACTATGAACTCTATTCGTTATTATTGCATTAATTACGTATATATTTAATAATTGTATCATTATATGTTTTAAATTATTAGAATGATTCGACACACATTTAGTTGCAAAAATATTAACACATTTCATATGTGAAGAATTTATTAAATCTGTAATAATATAGAAACAATTATTACATTATCGTAATTTTATTACATTTCTAAAAATATGTCTTAATTTATATTATTTCTGTTTTTAGATCTTTATATTGGCGAAGAATTTATTTATTATATTACATCATATTTTAATATTACAATTTATAAAATATGTATTTACCCTCTAGAATATAACCCATTTTGATATTATTAAAATTTTTAAGGGTAAATACACCTTTCTGAAATATATAATTTTTTTTTAGGCATTCATCTAAGTCATTTGTATTGTAAGTTTAAAATATTTAATGAGATACAGAATGATAGGATATAAATGTTCTTTCATTTTCAGAATCGTCATACAATTCAGACATTACTTCTTCGTTCATGTTTTCATCTTCTTCAACTTTCTTTTTTGTACATCCGCGTAGCAAACTTCTCAAAGGGGTGAACTGATGTAAAAATAGAAAAAGTTTTATAAAATATATATACCTTTTAAAAAACTACCGTTAATGTAATGAATTATGGTGAATGTAGTTTAATTTGAATATTCTAATTATATATTTAATTTACTCTAAATATAAGAACGAGAATTAGGGATAATCCCAAAATGATAATTCCTGAGGATAGAATATTATTTATCCTTTGAATGTTTGAAGCTTTAATTTTTAAAATTTCAATATAATTTTTGTTGTAACATCCTTTATCAGGGCCTTTAGATGTAAATTCTTCTAGGGAAACGGAGTTCATTAAATTATCCCAATTTGTCGAAATGGTTATATCATCTATACTTATAGAATCTAAGTCGGTATCACAAATTAAATCGGGTGAATTTAAAAAATCGCTATATTTATCTATTATACCCATAAAATTATTTTCAATTTTAATATATAATTCGTTATATGGATTGATATATCTAATAATTTTGTCCCATTTTTTACGCAAGTATGTTTTATAATCTTGTGAAAACGATAAAATAAAATTTTTATCTATTTTTAAATCTTGTAAATGCTTTAGTATACACCTTGTGCGTATTGAATCTAAGTCTGTTTCTCCTTTACATTTATACTTATCACTTATTTTTTGAACTTGTTCCCATTTCTGTTCAATGTTAGTCATTACATTATTCAAGATAACATCGGAAAGTTTACCTGATGATTTAATAATAGAATATAATAGATCAAAGTAGTAATTGATATTTCTACAACGCCTATTTTCTTCTTCATTGTCGTATGAAACTGGAATTTCTTCATAAATTTCATTAAATTGTCTATCAATTATAGAAATTATTCCTTTGGAATCATTACGAGATATATCTGTTTCAATTTGTTTGATATGTTTCTCAAAGTTATTATTTCTATATAAAGATTGAATAAATAAATTAGAAAACAAAACATTTTCTTGAAAAACCTGCATTTATATAAAATATTCCAAAAAATGTATATATAAACACAAAAGGTAATTTTTCGTATTGTACTAAATAAGCAGTGGTATATCTATGTTAGATATGAAATAAACATAATAGGTAAAAAATAAAAAATACCCTAGTTAATTTTCCTGAGTGCACCATTTTTTTTTCATATGTGAATCATAAGCATGTTTACTTTTATTTATTTAAAAATTACTATTATGTCATAGGTAAAAAAGATTAACTGTTAATATAAATTGAATGATTTTTATTTACTTTTAAATTTAAAGTAATATGTTCTGAAAAATGTATGTAATAATTATAATTTTATTATTTATTACAACATTGTGATTATTTCTAAAATATATTAATATGCACAATAAGGAGGAAAATAGTACTATATATAATTTAATAAAGGAATAATATAAAAAGGAAAAAATGTTATATATTAATTTTATATTAGAAGATTCTCTTACGATTACTGATATATTTTTTTTATAATAGGGAAAAATATTACAAATAATTTTATAAATATAATATATAGATTTTGCCACAAATGTTTTCTTCTTTTTATTTGATTGTTTTTTATTAATGATATATTTTATTTTTATTTAATAATATTTACGTGATATAACTAATCAATTACAATATAGTAATTAAGGCATTCTATTTGTTTACCTTTATTATGCATAATATCATTCTACTTTAGTTCAAACAGGAACTTATCAATTATATATATTTTTTTATAGCATATTAAGGAAAAAAAAAATTATGTTATCATATTATAAAAAATAATATTTGGATTATTTATGAATTAAAAAAGTATATCATTTCCGTCCATCCTTATTATGAATCATTGAAATTTTTCGAAATAATATATTTATTATTTTTACTTTTTATACGTTTACATCTCCCTTTCATCTTTTAGAAATAACATTTTATTTTTATATATGAATTCTAATATTATGTATAGGTACATATCAAGTGTTCGCTCTATTAAAAATGAAAAATATATGCACATTATCTATCATTAATGATATAGCAATATCTTATTATTACTATACTGTAATGTATAATTTTTAGAAATTTCAAATATTCTAAAAGACTTTTTTTTCATGATTAGGAAAAATAGTAAAAAATACTGGAAATATACACAAAAAAATGTGATATATATTAGCTTTTAATAAAGAAATAAAAAGTTTTCTATTTAATTTTATTTTTTTGTTATGTATGCAAAAAAAAATTTCTATTTTAAGTGTTTTTTTTATAACTTGTAAGTTTTAGGGAACTGTATATTAAACTGTATATTTGAAATTATACCCGTTAGTAATTATATTGGCATAAATAATTGATGATTAGTTTTAATTTTTAAATAAGTGTAAAATATTAAAATTTTATAACTTATCATTTAGGAAAATAATATGAATCAAAAGTTATTAAGAATAAAAAATAGAAAGTAATACATTTAAAATATATAAAGATTTTGTTTTAAAAATAAACTATTTTTTTATAAATATATCTAATCAAGCTTTCCTGTAATATAGTAATAATGTGTATATACAATAAATTTTGTTTATTTTTTAAAACATATGAAGTTGAATTTTACTAATATATATAATTTTTCATTTTTGAATATTATATTTTCTCTCAATTTTCTTAATAAAACACTTTGTGTATTATGTGATATTTACTTAGGACTTTTTCAATAAAGTATATCCAATTTTCGATATAAATTATATATATATATACATTTTTCAAAATAAAATATTAAAAATATTTAACTAAAACTGTTGCAATAATAGATTATTATTAATAATTTAATGTAGTAAGAAGTATCTTCTTTTTAATGTACCTATTTTCTAGTTAACATATCATATTTAAGGGTTATTAATATTAATTATTATTATTTTTTTTCCTATTAATAAGTAAGCGTGTTTGAATTAAATATACAATATAGGATATATGTGTATTTTTTTTAAATTTATCATATTACAACAATTACACTATATAAATGTAATAGAATATGTAGAAGAAAGGGAAAAATAATTATAACATGTACACTTAAATATATATTAAATAAATTAATTATATATTTATTTGTAAATTAAACACTGTACCTTAATGAATTACAATAATCTAATCAATCATAGGTAAAGAATTAAATTCATTACTGTATCATGTTTTCAAAATAATTAGTATTCTCATAATAGTAGGAAATATATTATATTAACAATTTCAATATTTTGGTGTTAATTTTTTTTTCAATTAATTTTACATTTTTTTTTTTAACACCTTCATTTATAACCTTCGTTTATTATTCCAATATTTTTTCTTTTTTGTTTAAACTTAATTGTATATGCGCTAAATATGAGAGAGTTATAATATTAGTAATCTCAACTGAATTAAGGCTGTTAATTATTTTTTAAGAAAAAAATTTAAATGGGTTTATATGATATATAGCTTGCTGAGTTGTCAGAAAACATATCACTTGATTCTTGTGTATAAGATGAAAATTCATCCATGTTACTTACACCATTGGAATTGTATCCACCAAGTTTGCGTATCCAGGAACCTACGGGTGTATACTAGTATATAAAATAAAAAAAAGATAATATATAATATATTTATTTATTATTTTTGTACGTGTAATATAAGTTATTTACAAGTTAATACTATATTATTCTATATATTTAAAACTTGTAAATACTCTATATAAAGCAGAAGCAGTCAATAAAACTGGAGCTACACCAAGCACTGAATGACCAAATTTTCTTCCAATATCCGTGTTTTCTTGAGGAAATTCTGTACCAGGACCAGATGTAAGTCTTGACACACCTGAACCAGACGCACGATCTCCAGGTTCTTGTTCTTGTCTTAAATCCTGTTGCGCACCATGAGCAGTTTCAGTAGGTATTTCTTCTACACTTTTATTATGACATTGCAATGTAGGTAACACTTTATCAGGATTATAATCAATGTATTTTTCATATAATTTAAAGCAATTAGATGCATCGGATAAACACTCATTTTCAAAGTGTTTATATAGTGATTTTTTTGCTTCAATTTTTTTATAATACTCGCATTTATCATCAAAATTTTTACCCATCATGGAAAGGAGATCATAATCAACAAAATATTCGTAAAATTCTTTTCTCTTTTTCCAATCACTGTGCTTAACAACATTGAATTCAGGTTTACAATTTTTATAGTATATTTTATTTTGTGAAGAATTAACGGTATATTCCCATATACTCTGGAGATTAGCAAATGCAATGTTAACATCTTCAGATGTATTTTTATCACCATAAATACCAGTTAATTTATCATATATCCAATAATTCAAAAGCATACAAAAATCATATTTAGGTTTTTCAACTTTCCATACGACAGATTTTTCTAAATGTCTTAGAAACTTTTCACAAATTTTTTTCACTTCCTCTTTATTATTATTCACATATATATTGTTACAGTGTAGACTATAGCGAGATGAATCGGTTAATTCCGTGTTAAGTTCCCCATAAAACTTCTCTGTGTTTAATTCCACTGAAGAATCCCCGAAAAATCCCTGTTTAAAATATAAATAATAGGAGCACTTAAATGTATGTATTCTATAACAATTTTTATTATTTTTTATGAAAAATAATATATTAAAATAAAAGAAAATTTTCTATAATTCATCAAAGTAAATGAAAATATAATTTACGCCAGATAACCCGCGAGGAGTTGCAGTTGCCATTATCCAGAATAAATAAAATTACTATAAAATTTTATACTTATATTGTGCATATATTATTTTCTACGATTTCAATTTTAAGTTAAATTTTTATTATAAGAGACATATAGGCGATTTTTTGAATTTATATATGATTCTGATTGCATATTATTGAAATAAATGGCACAAGGTATGCTTTACATATAGAATTTACTCTTTAAATGCACTTTTATTATAAAAATATTTGTAGAGAAATAAAATAAAAAAGTATGTGCCGTATAAATAGGAAGAAATATTGGATGTAATAAATAGAATATTATTTTAATAAAAATACACTATTATTTCGGTCGTAAATTTTTTTTCAAATAAAAGGAATTAAATGTGTAAATATTTATGTAAGTATTTTAAAAGGTAATAGTATAGAAATAATGAATAAGAAAATTTATTACATAAATGTGGAATATACATGGGATTATATTTACCGCTGTTTACAATGTTTATGCGTATAAAATGCTAATAAGCATAATATATTTTTTTTGGATAAAAAAGAGAGATCGTTCTTTTTTAATCATAAAATATAACTGAGAAATAATAATATTTAAAGAGAATATATTTATAAAAGATATAGCATTAATATCAATATATATAAACATATATTTAAGTTTTTTTGTAAATTACATTTAATAAATATATTTATTTAATGGAAATATTAGTAGTACATAAAAAAAATATAAAAGTATTATAATGAAAGAAATATTTATCTACTCTTTAATTATCATGAAGAGGACATAGATATATTATAAAATACATGTATATAATAATTTTACTTTAACTTATTTCTAAACACTACATATTGTAATGGGAATAGAAATACATTTTGGAATTAATTATAAATGTAAAATAATTATAGAAGAGTAAACATATCATTAACATGTAATGATTAGTAGATCTTAATATTATTTGTATTATATCAACAGTTGCAAATTTTTTTATTTGTCTAATTTTTGAATATGTTATAAGAAAATATGTATTAAATATAAAAGTACTATAAATATAACGTATATTTAGAAATATATATAGAGCATTGTTATGTTTCTTCTTATGTAATATTTTAAATATGTTATATCCATGTATAATACATTCATTAGTTTATATTTCTCATTCTTTAATTATGCAATATGTATATAAAATAGAAAATTAAATAATTTTTTTTCTACTTTTCGTGTATAATTGATATTAATTAATTTAAAGAAAAAAGAATTTGATGAATTTCAATATAAAAAAGTATAATTTTCCTTAATATATGTATCCTATTCCACATAATAAAAAATATATTATGAAATATAATTAAGTATATTACCTTATCATAATTGAAATATATAATTGAATATAATTAATTGAAAAAGTTATAATCTTTGACCACATAATATTTAAATAAAGGCATGCGCAATATAACATTTACAGAAATATATTATCACTAATATTGTATATATGAGCCATTTTATAATATTGTATATATTCATTAATTGAATAATTTTTATTACATATATATTAGCTTAATTTATTTTTATCAAATTAGGATAAGCTTCTGGATATATAGGATTTATAGAAAAAATGTAGCATAATTCCTTTTATAAGATATAATTACAAATTTTGGAATAATTTTTTTGATAAATGAAAAAATATTAATTATACAACTAGATTAATTTGTTAAATTTTCTTTCCAATAAATTGCACAAATGTATTTTTCTATGGAGTATTCTTTTAAAATATAACTTTTATATAAAAGCAAAATTAAAATATACCTTTTTATTACTACTATTTTATGTATAATAATACACTTTTTGTCCACTCTAATATTTATGTTAATTAATACATGAAAATATATTTATATAGATAATAATTATATTTTATATTTTCTTTTTATATTAGAAAAAAAAGTTATATCCTTATTACTCAATTCTCTGAATAAGTATAATGATTCACATATATATTTATGTTTGCACTTTAATATTTATTTTTTATTTATTCAAATGTGTTTCTATTATATTGTTACCATTACATAATAAGTTTTGTATATGTTATTCATTGGGAACAAATATTTCTTTGTACAATATATATATTTTTATATTTCTTTCACTATTTTGAATATATATATAAATTAACATACATTTAAATAAAAAATATTTTATGAAAAGGAATATTATAAAACTTACCTATTTTTTTTACTTAATAAGCATCATATAAAAGGAAGATTTACGCAATTTTTACAACAAAAAAAAATTGCTTACAATGTTTATTAAGTTTAATGTTCATTTTTGAAATTTATTAATAAAAAAATTTTTTCTATTCATAAGACGTAAATATTAAAAAGTAAAAAAAAGTATACATATTTAATATTAATTTAAATCTAAATAAATTTCTATTTATAAATACATAGGTTATGAAAAATGGAGCGGAAACGAAATTTTTTAAAGATGTATAGTAATATTTATTATTGCTTTTTACTAAAATGAATATTAACAGTTATGCAATTAACATTGATGTATCTTTAATAGATAAAATGTCTACATGAAATAAACGACAACCAAATTAGTGACATGAACATTAGGAAAATGTGCAAAACACAAGATTAACTTTTTTTAATTTGTTTATTTCTTGAAATAATATTGTTCTATTTATATTATTTGTAATACATATAAACGAATAGATTATTTTTTTATATTGTTTGTTATCATTTGTGTATAGGCAATACGATTGTTTAAAATGGTTCTCTATACAGCCTTGTTCATGCCTATTTTATAATTCATTACATATATTATAATAATTTTTACATTTTTTAATAAAATATTAATTATTTTGCTTCTTATTCCATTATAATAAATGCTTATTTCTATATACATAGGTAATAGTTTGTTATATATATTTTAATTTATATTAATATAACTCTATTGCATATTTTTAATATATATATATATTTTTAATTTCTTTAAATATAATATTTGTAGTATATCCTATTAATTTTTTAATCCAAGTATTTTATGTTGTATAGATATATATAAAAATAAAATTTTTATTTTTGTGTGCTGCATGCAATTTGTGCTTCTGACAATTCTACACTTTCAGTAAATTTTTTTTTAATGGTGCTTTATACTTTAAAAAAAAATAAAGGTCTTCCATAATATTGTAATATTAAGCATTGTAATATATATATCTATATATTGTATTTTATCTTTTCATTTTTCTATGTATTCCTTGTTAGTTATTTTAGAATACGCTCATAAAATAAACGAAAATATATATTTTGTAATGTTTTTAATACAATATAGATCTTGTACTATGTGATTTTCGATCATGAAAATTCAAGAAGGAAGATATTTTATATTAAAATCATCACCATAAAAGTTTACATCCACATTGCCTGATTCATGTTCTAACAAATTTTGTGAATCTTTATCCATGTTATCATTAATTTTATTTTTTCTTAGTATTTTAGATCGTATCCATGTTCCTAGTGTAGTAAACTAATACACGTGTGGAAAGATAAAAAAATGAATTATATATTTATTTGATAATTCATAAATTTTAATAGAAATAATATATTTATACAAAAAGAGAAATATTATATTTTTATATAGAACTTTTGCATACATTATACAAATAGAAAATAGTGGAAAATATTCCGAGCAATGATAGACCAACCGAAAGTTTAACGTAATAATTTGAATTATAGGGCGATAAATCATGAGATCCCACATCATCACTATGACGCGATATGGGAAATGCTGAGGGAATTTTATCAGTTGCCAGTTGCCCATGAGGATTTGAATTTCTACTCATTTCTGGAGAAGCCGAAGCATCGTTTTTTGTTTCTTCACAAGTCAATTTAGTAAAAAGGTTATTTTCAGTACAAAAATAATCTAATTTAATGAGGTTTGGACAGTTATTAGAATCACGATTACAGCATTCTTCTTTATATTTGTCATGTGCTTTTTTTATATTATTAAAGTATTTAGAATATATTGTACACATATGTCCATCGGAAGTAATTCTTTGCTGAATATCATCATAATTTCTAATATAATCATGCAAATCTTTCCATTCTTTCCATAATTCCAAAGTAACATTGCTACTATAATCAAAATGACAATTATTATTTTCAGATTCTTTTTTAATAGAATTTTCTACCTGAAGAAACCTAGTAAGAGCGATATGTTCACTACCGTTATCTTTCCATTCAGTAGCCAACAGTTTTCTTACCTTATCAGTTATCCAAAAATTAAAATATCTACAGCGTTCATCATTATCCATATGGTGGTTCAGTATTTCTGGTAATGTTATCAAATTTCTAGCAAAAATGTAACAGACATCAAGAATACCAGGGTACATTCCAGTATAAAGTGTCATAAGCTTACAGTAACTAACATATTTACTAGTGTCATCAACATTTTGATTGAATTTATCATATAATTCATATTTAGATAAGTTTTGTAAAATTTTCTCCTAAATAAAAAACAGAAAAGCGTTAATTATTTAAATATATAAATTCCCTTTTTTTGAAATTTTATTTTCTTCAATATTTATTAGTATCACAAAGTTTAATGATACAAGTACATGTTATGATTGTAATATATAATATTATGTTACCTCCTCGACCATTTTTATAGGCAGACTTCATTATCAGAAAATGTAAATTAGGTGTACTGAAAAAAAAAAATTTTGAACTACCTTTTTATATATGAGAAAATTAACAAAATTTTTAATAATACATGCTTTATACCGTTTACAAATATTTATATACATATATTTTTGAAAATAATTAATACTAATTTTTTCTTAGAAAATATTGTAAATGTATTATTAATTTCTGAAATTTTTTTCATTTGTTATTAGGAAAAAATAACGTAGAATTTAAATAAGGTATAACAAATAAAACAGAAAGGGATATAACCTTAAAATATATACATATACATATATATGGAAGAAATTATTGTTAGTGCTTTATTTTTTATAGGAAAAATTATTCATAATATATTTTTATAAAATATACATTTTGTATTTTTTTAATATAACCATAATATTTGCGTACTTTGTTCTTATATTTTTGTTAAAAGTATATATATAATATAATAATGAAGGTTATCTTATAATAAATATTTTACTAATTTTATAGATGTATAATATATAAATTAAATATGTTTAATTAATTTCATCTATAAGTTTCAGTGTTTTACATGGTTTTTTAAAAAATATAATTTTTTAGACCTATATAAATACATATCGCTTTAAAAAGTGAATTATATATATATAAATTTTAATCTCGTTTATTATAAACACATGTTATGTTCTTATAAAAAGAGTGAATAATTAAATATTTGCGTGAAGAATTAATAGAATGTTTATAAAGAGTTTTCTTCAAATTTTTCCTATTTTTAGTATATCTCTCTGTTCTAACTTTTTTGGATATTTTAATTGTTAGATCATAGAACAATGATTTTTGAATTATTTTAGTGATCATACAAAAAATGTAATATTACTTATATAATGAATTAGTTACATTAATTTCGTTATGTCCGTAAGTATTTTATAGATTAAATAACAGTATTAATGTCAGTTATCATTAAATTGTCTTATAAATTTTGTATACAATATCTATAAATTGGAAAAAAACTTTCCATTCAATACCTTAATAATTTATTTATTGTTTTCTTATTAACATATGCAAAATGGAGAATATCACATTTAAATAACAAACTAATTGAAAATAAATTTCAAACATGATATATTTTAAGAAATAAATATAATTGATATAAGGAAAATATAAATAGAATTAAGTAATCGTTGTCACTGAAATATTATTTATTCAATACAATGAAGTATATTATTGTTTTTAATTTTTTTTTCTTTAACTTATTAAAAGTTATTATCATTGATTTTTCATTAACATATTATCGAGAGCACAATGATACATATTATATTAGTGTAAAACAGGGTATGAGTTAGAATATATATATTATTGTGAAAGATTCTTAATATATATTTTGATTAATTTTATCTATATTATATTAACTATAATTTTTTTCAATAAATATAAACATGTATTTCTGTTTATATATAATATTGCTACTTTTTGTTATTATACTACACAATTTATGTTTTATTATTAATTTATTTTTTAATTTTATTAATTTTTTCTTAAAGTGATTAGTCTGTATAGTGAATTAAGTTGAATGAATTATTTTATGTTGTTTGAAATAATAGAAATATTGTGATTATGATGATATATTAATTAAAGAAATGAAATTAACATTTTTTACTCCTCACAATACGTTGATATTTTTTATTTAAATATATATTTAAAGATGGTTTAAATATACATTAATGGATTCAGTATGTATTGAAGGCACAAACTAAAGATGAATTTTTTCATAAAATACCAAAAAATAGGAAATTTAATAGTTTTTATTTAAGGATAATATGCTCATTACATTACCAATGCCGAACATTAATATATGTTATTATAGTATGTATTATTATGTTGTATACTAAAATAAGAGTGTTGTATGTATTATACACTTAAGAGTAAATTTTTATATTGAATATGAGTCTTTTCATGAATTCACAAAAGTACAATATATCATTCTTCTTATTTATATATGAAAAGCAATAAAATGTAAGCGTAGTTTATTATTAAAATATGTTAACCATATAACATTGTTCAATAAAGATAGAATATATTTTTATCAATACAATATATTTAATTTGCCATGTAATTATAGAAAAACTTCTTCATTTATGTGGTAAAGCATAAGAAATAAAATTATTACTTCTACTATTTTTATTTCTTATATAATAGCCACAATAATATATATAATAATCTTTCTGCTTAATTAGTATATGAAAAGAAAAAATATTTTTGAAGTTTAGAAACCCATTTACTGAACACGTTAAAATTTATGACAATCAACAGTATATATTTTAGTTTTTCATGTTATAATATTATATATTAATTAATAATGAAAAATGTATTAAGCATAAATATTATGCCTAATGTAAATAGGTAAATGTGCAATATAATGCTAGATTTTATGTTTCATGCTATGTATTATCTCGACAATAAAATTTTTTTTGGCACATAAATGAACTGATTAATTTGTAAGATACTTATATAGATATATACTACTTATATATTTTAAATAGAAGAAAGAAGTTATATGAAAAAACACTATTATAATAAATTAATGTATTTGTTAATATAATGGCATTTTTATTTATTGTATTTGTTTAGAATATTATATAGTGATTTATTAAATATATAGAAAATTCATTTATATGTATGCAAAATTAGTACAAATCTTTATGATAGTTACACAGAAAAAATAATTTTTTTTTATTTCTTACATTTTTAATGTGTATTAATTTTTATTTATTCTAGTTAAATTATAATAATAGGTAGTCATATATATTGCATTTACAAGACGCCAAAAAGTATTTTTATTGTTTTTTTAATATGTTCAGTACATTAAACAAATGTATAATAATATTGAAATTTTTTTACGAGTTACTTTTTATATGACTATTTTATGAACATGGAGCTTATATTATTTTTAGAATGTGATCATTTTTGTAATTGATTATATAGATGAAAAAAAGAACAACAAATACAAAATAAGTAAATTAGGTCAGATTATACTATAATTATAATGTATTGGAAAATAGAATTTTAATAACATTAAAAAAAATTAATTTCTTTATACAAATTAATTCAGCGAAAAAAATATATTTATACTATGTAATGTAAGAAAGAAGAATATTATTTACTTGGATGAAACCTTAAATATGTAACATCCCTTTTTAAAACTATTATGTACTATTCGTTAATTTTATTTTATTCTTTTTTTTTTTTTTTATGCATAATGATATTATATCCTAAAATTACAGATAATATTTTTTACGTTTCCTCATGTAATTTGATATATTTTTAGTTCACATAATTTTTGTGATAATACCATAAATATTTTTTTCTTCTTACTTATCAAACATCGTAATGAATACACCAAGAGACCAATTAATTTAAAAAGACGCTTATTATTTTAATATATTGTTAAATTTTATAATTTTCTCTATGATTTTGTTCTGTTTTATATATTGTAACTCTTCCTTTGTTTTTTTGAATACTACATTATATTAATCATAATCCGATATCAACAAAAAAAATTCGTAATACTATCAAAAGAAACGACATAACATGCTCATTATATTAAGTTTACATATATGCCTGTCAAATATATTTTCTTCATATTTTGTGCAGATTTGAATTATTACTAATTGTTTATTTACACATTCAAATAACACTGTTTATATATTTATTTTAGATGTAGATTGAATATCTCTTTTTTATTTTATTCATTTAATTTATTTTAGTCTTTGTTAACATATTTACAAAGTACTTATAATAATATTATTGAAACGACATTTACTGTTTTATATTTTTGTATATATTAAAAAAAATATATAATCTGTTAATCTGTATTTCTTTTGATGAAACTTAATACATTTAAGGAACATTTAGGTGATTAACATTTTCTGTTAGGTTGTACACTCTTTTAATTTTTTTCTTGTATGTCTAACTTCGTTGTTTTTTTTGTATAAAATTTTTTTTTTTTTAAAATATATATGTATATGTAATACTCATATTTACTGTTCTGTCACTTATATATATTAATATAATATTAAATATAATGATTTTTTATTCTGATTATCTCCCGTTATTTTAATTATAAATACATTATTTACTATTTTGAAGAGAAGTTTGTCATGAAGAATGGTACGCAATATAACGCGTTTTTTCCATTAAATTTACATTATCTAATTCTGATGCATGGTCGAATAATGCGTCATTTGAATTTTCATTTGGATTAAGTAGAACATTTTTGGTCTTCATAATGGACTTATGTAACCAAGTTCCAAAGGGTGTTAACTAGCATACACAAGAAAGTGTTTGTCTTATATTGTGCATTTATTTTATACATTTGCAATTATGAATAATATAAAATATTTACAATATAAATTGTATTAAAATGTTTAAATATAATTTTCTTTTACATTATATAAAATAAGAAAAATAACAAATAAAACAGCAAGGATAGGTAGAACTGTTGCAGTTATACCTATAGATGGATTTTCACCAGGTATAGGAGTTGACTGTTGATGAAAAATTTCCCCTGAACCATAAGACAAAGTAGGATCTTGTTCATATTTATTTACCTTAGAACATACAGATTTCGCTTCGTCCATTGAATAGGAATCTCGTTTACATTGTAATCTGCATAAAGCATGAATGTTATATGTTTCTTTGCATTCATCAAATTCATTACAATACGGATTTGACTTATTTGCACAGTATTCATTTCTATCATTGTAAAGATCTATAATTTTATTAATAGTATCTTCGTAATCGATATGGCATATTTTATCTTGTATGCTACTTTTTTTTTCCTGAGTATCATAGCTACCTATGTAGTCGTAAAATAATTTTATATTTTTAATTTTCTCTAATTCTAATGTATTAAAATTGCAAGTATAATTGTTACCTATTACAAGTTGAAACTTATCTCCATTTTTGAATTTCTTGAGAACTTCAGTAATTTTTTCTTTATCAAATTTATAAAAAATAATTCTATGATAAAGCCAATATTTTAAATAATTACAAAATCTTATGGGATATCGAAACAATGTTGCAAATTCCTGATTTTCCAATTCATATTTTGCTTTATTACCATTAAATTTATAATATAGTTTTTCAACATCACTATAATCTCCGTATTTGCCATCTTGCATTTCACAATACTCTTGATTATTATCCGAAGAACACATATTCTCAAATTTCGTATAAAAATCTTTTAGGATTTCATTTTTTGCGATAGTATGCTGAATATAAAATGAAAAACAAGAAAATGTATATGCACGACCGAGATTATTATAAAATAAAATCATTTTAATTATGTTTCATGAGAAAAATTATATTGTAATTAAAATAAATAAGTAGTTATATTAAAAAACATATTAAAAAAAACCTCTTTTATTTTTTCCCAAAATTCAGAATATTCTTCATCTGGAGACATTATAATATAGTAAAGTTATATTTAATATTAAGAATATTACGTTAATTTTGTTTGTAAACATTTAGTTTTGAATTATTGTTTATTAGAATATTACTTAACGTTAACAGTAATATAATTAATATGGGTTTTCTTAAAATTTTATATTTAATTTTATAATATTATATTCTTTCAACAAAAGTACATGGTTTTCTTTAAATTTTAATGTAAAATATATATTACTATCATGAATAAATAAAGAAGTATACCAAGTATAAGAGCTCATAAATATATGATCAAAATATTTAAAACATATATTTGAAGTGAAAAAGTAAATAACTCAAATGAATATTAAAAAAATAAGTTTATTTTTTTCTGTCGAAAATTAATTTGAATACTTATTTTAAAAATTTAGAGAACTATACATTCATTATGGCTAAAATAAATTACATAGAATTTCTATCCATTTTAACTCATAGGGTATGTTGGAATTTTTTTTTTTTTTTTTAAATTAGTATCATGTGCAGTATATAATATTACATTTGAATATTTAAGGTTATATAAAAATAAATATAAGTATGCAATGCATTAATTGAAATAGGTAAATTCTAGAAAAAAGTAAAACTCAATTTCTTTAAAGGAAAATACACGCTATTGCAATACTTGGAATCCTAATGTAAAAAGAATATATACAAGAATAGTAAATTGAACTTTAATTAGGTAATAAATGGAATTTATATTCATTTCTCAAAATAAATTTACAAAATTTATTTTATATTTAATTTAGATTAAAATAACTATTTCAATGTTATAAATTTTTCTTTATAAATAATATTCCCTTTATTATACATGTATATGGTATTTTTGTAACCTATTAATTTTATTGGTTTTTTTCTTAGATAAATATTTTTTTTAAATATTACATTACATTACATTAACTGTTATAAGATTATTGATCTAACATATATATAATATTATTGAATACCACAATATAATGTATATTAATAATATATGTATTATCAGATCATTTTTTATATAGGCTTCATGCAAATGTTGACATATAGTATTATTAGTTACAACACATACTTTTAGAAACATAGTACTTAATTATAATGATTTTCAAAAATAATTCTATTTTCCTTCTTTTTAATTTAGTATTAAATAAAAGTATTAGCTATGTTGAGCGATATATTCAACACTTTTAAATCACGCAAGAATATTTGATATATTTTTTTAAAAATATTTAAATTATTCCTTTTCTTTGAAACATATATTATAAATAAATAAATTTGTATACATTTTTGCATGCATATTAATTTCTTTTTTTTCGTAATATAAAATGACAATATGAATTTTATATGAAATATGGTGAGGACGTTTTTGTGTCAATTAGATAAATAAAAAAACCATTATTAATATATATAATATCTTTAGTATGTATTATCTTTTTCTGTAATTATTAAAATAATTCTATATTAATACTAAACTGCACTAAAATCTTGATTTGCATATAGCTATTATATTTATTGTTAAAAACAAATTAATATTATTCTGCCTAATTAAAAATATCTGTTACATATGTGTTAAAAATTAAAAGAATGTTTAAATATATTTGTACTGTATAATTGTTATATAGTAATAAAGATATAAATGCACGAAAAGCAATATGAAATAGAATGTTATTTAAGGTTATATTTATTTTTAATTAATATTGTGCAACAGAATTATTTATTTTATCTAGGTCACATTAACATAATT
>FLRD01000997.1:0-12107 GCA_900088485.1 Plasmodium ovale wallikeri
AACATTAAATTATAGTAATTACATAATAATTTTATGAAATTATATATTTCCATATAATATATTTTTTTATATATTACTATTATAATTCTATTTTATATTTAAAAATATGACATAGGTGTTCAATATATCTTTTCATATAGTATCATTTATGTTGAAAAAAAAATTTAAATATACCAATGACATTTAATATGCTGAATATGGATAAATATATGTATTTCCGGAAAAAAATGTTTTTTCTTTTTAACAACGAAATATTCTCTTTAAATTTTAAAATTATTATGGTCAAAATAACGTATCCAATTTATTTACACTGTGAGAGTAAAAATTTTTTAAATAAATTTATTTAAAGTTTTTATTTAAAAAGATAAACATATTATTTCAGAACAAAAGATATATTTATAACATTATAAATATTATTTATTAAATATATTTTTTAATATTATTTAGATTATTTATTGATTAGTACGTATATTATCATAATGAAATTTTTCTCCTCTTCTTATCTCTATTTTAACGTGAAAGAAGCACATGATACTGGTTTGTTAAGTATAACAATTGCATTCATATAACACACAATTGTGCTATTATTAATACAATTAAACATAAAAAAATACGATAATGTATATTATTACCTAGTAATAAAGATGTTTATATTAAAATAAAATAAATAGTGAAATTAATTAACTTTCTTTACTTAATTCTAAATAATTCAAGGAATTATATTAGTAATAAAAAATAAAAATAGTATTCCTTTAAATTGATATTGAAGAGAACGTATATATTTATGATGTGTACTTAAATAGTTTAGATATGTTTGTAGCATTAAGGTTTTCTTTAGGAGATAATAATATTATTTTAG
The DNA here is from genome assembly GCA_900088485.1 of Plasmodium ovale wallikeri. Lineage (NCBI taxonomy): Eukaryota > Apicomplexa > Aconoidasida > Haemosporida > Plasmodiidae > Plasmodium > Plasmodium ovale. The sequence continues at coordinate 860 of FLRD01000997.1, forward strand.
AATGTTATATGATAATTTACATTATGCATATTAATTGATATCTTATTCATATCATTATTTCATTAGTATTGTATCAAATAAACACATTTTTGTGAAAATTTTTAAAATATTATAATTCTTAAAAGGCATATGTTTTTTAAAGAAGATATTGTAATATAAGTTATATGGACACATACATAAGACTTTATTCGTGAAAAAAAAAAAGTAAAATATGTACATAATCTAAAAATAAATAATGATTAAAAAAATGTTTCTTCTATTTAAATTTAAATATGTAAAGAAAAAAAGATGGTACTTACTATTCGTGCATATATGGAATTGATTTCTTATTGCAGTTTTTATTATGAATAAGAATATAAATTTTATATAATTATTTTTTTACCGTGATATAGAGCTATTAGCTATTCATTGAAAGTGTATCAATTTTTCTCTTTAAATCTGAAAAATAAAAACTATTATTTCGTAATATTGTTATGTCATGTATAAACAAAATTAAGTATATAATATTTCAAGTACGATTGTAATTTATTTGCTAATTACATTATATATGTTAGGGTGATAATTATTTTTTAAATATAATATTTTATTATATACATATATATTATTTTTAATATATATATCAGCCTAACATATATAATGAAATTAGAAAAAATATTTTTATCATATTACTATTAGAAGTAGATAAAAGTGTTACCATCATACAAAATCAAAACATATGAGTTAGCAATATTAGAGCAACTATTTAATTTATAATGAATGTTCTGTCATAGCGTACCACATAATTAGTAATAATCTAGTATAAATATTAGGTTTGTTATAGCAAGAATTATTATATTTTTATATAAATGTATCATTTAAAATGTAAAATTTTATGGTATGCATTGAAAAATTTTTAATAGAAAATAAAAATAAATAAATCACATAAATAGTTCTACATAAAAAAAAAGATATATGTTGAAACTACCAAAAATGTAAACAAATGTAAAAGAGATTTCTTTTTCATATTTTCGTAGATATCAATATTAGAAGAGCAATTACTAATAATAAAAATAATTTAATAGAAATATACATTATTTAGATAAAAATGAGAAAAAAGGAAAAATCTGTGTTTATTTAATTTTAAAATCTATAAAAAATCATTATAAATTGTGTTAAGGGATTTTTTAAAAATACGAAAGAAAATAAATATAAAAGTAAAGATAATAAAAATTATTTTACATATTTTTAACAAATCAATCTATATAAATGGTTTTTAAAAAGAACCAATTTTTCTATAAGTATATTATATATGTAATTTTATTAATAAAGAATATTCATTGGACAACTACAAAAAATAAAATGAAATATTTATAATTATATGATTATTCTTATATGAAGTGTTCTTTGTCCTTAATTAGAATATATGCAATGTTCATATTAATATGCGTTCTATGAATATAAATTATTATATATTCATGTTGTTCTTTTCCGAAATTTTTTTCATATATTTTACACAAATATTTTCGTTTAGTTTTTTATGTAATTTTAATATTTTTTTCTTAAGTATATCACCTTGAATTAATATAATACACAAATCATATAAGGTAAAAAAACGTTACCTTCTTGGTACATTTTTTATCTGTCTGTTTATTTTAGGTGATTCTATAATTTTTATTTTGTATAATATATATAATAAGATTATATTTTATGGTATTATTATGTTTCATTAAGAATTTATTATATTAATTTTTTCTAATTAATACTATACTGTAATACATTGGAACTTGTTTTGAAAGGAATTTCCGTCTGTTATATTACTTTTTTTAAACAGTTAGTTTGAACTACACATTGCAACTTCTTACATATAATTAATTGTATTTTATTATAATAATATCTGTAAAGATACTATGTTGTGCTTATTAATAATTTAATATATTTTGATAAATATGGAAATGGGATTAAGTTAATAAAGTAATTAAAATTAAAATAAATATTCGTAATAATGTTATAATTAGCATATATTCAAATAACTATTTTATGAGTATTCATATGTTATATTTCATTTGTTTTAATGTTAAAAGCTAGATATTATAAATAGTAAATAAATAATCACTGTAATATTTATTCTCATAATACTTTTTTCGTTTAATATGTGCAATATTTATTTTAATTGTCTTTCTACATTACTAGTTTTTGTATTAGTTTGTCAAAATCATAGTAGTATGTAGATATTCGAATTATTTGTTAATAACATATTCTGCATATTACAACCCATCTGTTTAATTCTCATTTTTAATGCTATATATTCTCTATGTTATTTCTTATATATGTCTTTAAGAAAATTTTATTATATTATTTATAATATTTATATCTTTATTATTTATTTATAAGACAATATAAATAATATGTATTAGTGCTGTATTTGCATATATAAGCACATCAGTTTTAGTAATATACCATAGTTTATTATTTTTTACAATATTTATAAATATTGTTGAAATGTTAAATTTAGGAACTTCTGCTTTAGCCGTTAATGTAATATGCATTTTTCTTATTATTTCAAAATAGTTATTGCCTTAATATTATAACCTCTTATATAATTTTATTAGTGTAGGAGTATATAATATTTTGTGAATTTTGTAGTATTAGCATTAGTAAATTACATGAACGCTGTAACATTTCATCTCCACCTCGCTTTTTTTATGTATCACAAATAAATTTAAATGGATTTAATAAATTCGTACAATCCTTTTTACAGAAAAATATGATTTCATATTATATTGAATTAATAATTTCCCCAAGAATGATATTGCATATTAACATCTCTGTCTTCAAAATCTATTTCTATATTTTCAGAGTTATTTATTGATTTATCATTATCTTCATATACATTTTTTATTACCCTTTTAATACTTCCTATTTTAGGATTTATCCAGGTTCCAATGGAAGTAAACTTACACATAAATGAAAATTATAAAATATGCAATATATTTATTTGTTATTTAGATATATTTATTTAAAATTATATGCTAGTAGTGTACAAAAAAATTATTTTCATTTGTTATTGCATTTACTTTATACAAAAGAAAAGTAAATGAAATTCCTAATAATGGCAAAATTGAAGCCACAGCTGTATTAGAGCCTGAAGTGGGATCACTTGATCCAGACAATGAAAATGATTGATATGAATCTCCTTCTGTGTGTTCTGGTGCAAGTAATTTACTGGTGGATTGTACATGATCACATTTCAGTTGTAAAATTTTGTCTTTTCCGTATTTACTATAAATAGATGTTAATAATTTGCAAAATATTTTTTTAGTTTTATTTTCACATTCTCCTTCAATTTTTTGGTATAAATTAATATTATCAGTAATGTATTTATTAAAGGCTTGAGTGCATACATAATCAGGTTTTTCTAGATAATTCTGAATTGCAGGATAATTCGTGGCAAAATCAAATAAACTTTTGGCCTTTTTAAAATTATCTTGAAAACATAACTCAAACTGAATGCTGCATTTATTAGGTTTAGCAAAATCACGAAAATAATTTGAAATAATTAACATAACCTCATCAACTTTTTTTTGTCCTGTCTTATGAACAACTTCGTTAAATACACGGTCATATAGCCAATAATTAACTAAGCTGCAAAAATCATCAGCAAATAAAATATTCGATTGAAATTTATCATTTTTTTTAAATATTCCTGAAAGTGACAAACAAATATCTTCAATACCTTTATATTCTATTAGTTTATCTTGTAATTTTTCACATTTTTTATCATTACCATATGATCTATAGTAAGGATTATTTAAATCGTTATAGTTACTAAATGACGGAAGATAAGGCATTTCTGCACCCTGAAAATATATGTAAATCAATAAAAAAGGTGAAGAAAAAGTCGCATGTACAATTATTATTGTTCTTCATTAAAAATAGTATAAATAAAATATAAGGTTACATAAAATAATTTTAATAATAATTATAATATAGTACTTCTGTTACGCCTAAACTTGCCATTTTTACTTTTCTTTTATATTATGTATGAAATTACGAAAAATTTTCTGTGTGTAAATTCTTATGTATAACAAATAGATACACATAACACTACAGGTATAATTGGATATTCTTAAATAATAAAAATTTATCTAGTATAATTTTATTATGACAAAAAGAATAAATTATAGCAATATACTTATATTATCACATAAGAAGTATCATAAAGGGAAAGAAATAATTTATCATGTAATGTAATATACATTATGTAAATAAGAGAACAAAAAGCTTTTCCAAAAAACAATAAATATAAAATATAAACATATCTTACACGATAAATACTGAATTTTCTTTTTTTAAAAACTTTTTGTTTTATAAAAATATTAAAAAATGATATATAATTTATTTGCCATTTAAACTAATATATATATCATTATCAATTATTTATTTGTTTAAAAATACAATATTTCCCATAATGAGATATTTCTACTCAAAAAAAAAAAAAAAAAATCTATTATAAAAAGTTTATAAATCATTTAGATATACAAAATTACTTTGGTAAAAAATGATATTATTTGGTGTTATTAGTGATAAAAATAATAAGTATGTATTTAAACATAATTAATTTTTATGTAAAATAAAATATTTTTATAAATAAATAATTAAACTAGCATAATGATTATTGGTAAAGAAATACACTAATTTTATATTAACTCGTAAAAAGATATAGCATTTTTATTTCATCCTAGATTTTAAGTACTCTTCCAAATAATATTTATAGTGTCTTAAAATATACCTGGAATATTTCATGATTTTCTCTTCCCTCTATATGTATATTCATTATAGAATATTTTCATTGTTACACTAATTCATGTGAATTCTTTAATTATTATTATTATAATTATATTTATAAAAACAAAGAGCGCATTATTAAAAACAGGCTTCTAGAAATACTTTTAAAAGTGATAGATGAGAGATATAAGAAATTTTCATGAATATTTGTAAATTTTGTAATCACTTTCATTATCTATTTATATATATGTAGGATTTATTAAAATTATATTTTAAATATATAAAGTATATAATTTTATTTAATTTAGTTTCATCGTTTTAACATAATAAGTTTTAGAGATAATATTTATGTTATAGAATTAAAGTTAATACATTACCTTACATGCATTAAGTTTTTAAAAATATATATCATAGAATAATGTATAAACAAAATATGATACAATGAATATATTTTTAATATTTTAGGAACTAAATATATTAATATTTTTTTTAAATACATATTAAAAATAATTCCAGTAATGTTATTATGAGTAAGCATTAATCGTACTTCATTAATACTTTACAATTATATTATTCAGGGTAAAAAATAGAGTAAATAACTATGAATATATAATTTTTGTATTAAACAATTCATATGTTAAAATGATTGTTATTTTTTTTTTATATGCACTTTTTTATCTGTATATATTCTTTTATTTTTTCATTTCTTTTAGTTATACAGACTTATCATTTTTTTTAACATACATCTCTATTAATAAAATCAAATCTTAATAATCAGGATACGTTATTTATTAAAAAATTTTCGCGTAGTTATATTTAAGTTTATTTACATTTGTTTTTTATCTATAAACTAGAATATATATTATTTCTTTCATTATATTGGTAAGTGGTTTTTTTATTTAAGATTATGTTAACATTACATGAATATCTTTCGGAGAACGAGGTGGTTTATCCGAACATGTTGATTTTGTTATATATATGGTAGTTCTGAAATATTTATTCTAATTTTATTTTTTATATGGTTATATTAATAATGTATATAAAGAATGATAATTTTATTTACAAAAAAATAACATATGTTTTTCATTTATTATGGTTTAAAATTTATGGAAACACTATTACTTAATGATATTGTTGCTTTAACGAAGGGTGTGATTTTTATATTATGATATAATATTTTTACGTAAGAATAAAATAATAATAAAACTAATGTATAAGTGTTTCTTATATACACTTTAAATTAATATTTTAGATAATATATTATACGTGTATGTGTTTCGTTCAAAAGTTAATATATATTTTTTTTGCATGCATAAATATAATAATGATAATTTAAAATATTTTTAAGTCTGCTTTTCGTATCTTTTTCGATATATATTTTTATAGAATAGTTTATTTTTAAATTATAAATTGTATATTTAATAATATATACAAGTGCATGCATGTTTACTATGTACTTATGTTTATATGTATACAATACTAATAAAAAACACAAAAAAAAATTAATAATGTTTCTAACAATATTAATATGAACATATTTTTAAAAATTAGGGTAATATTATTATTTTTTAACTTTATTATTTTAATAAAAAAGATATAGCTTCTATTTTCTTTAGTAAATTATTTATAAGCATTATGACAATTAATATTATGTGCTCCATTAAGGATTGGATTTTCCCTAGATTCATCATATTAATTACATATATGATAATTTTTGTGTTCATTACAACAAATTAAAAATGTAAGATTTTATTTTCACGTTTTAATATTACATATGAGTATTTATTTCGTCCATGTCTAATATACGTATCAGGCATTTACCTATTATACCTTAATAAATCATTTGAATTATTCATTACAGAAGATTCGACTATTGTACTGTATTTTAGACATTTAAGGTTAAAAATATTAGAATATATATGTACAAATACTTTTACATATATTAATGATCAATTATGAATTTTATGATCTACATACAACAGAAGCAGAAGTAATAAAAATATAATATTGAATATGAATTTTTTTAAAAGTGAATGTTATCCCCAAATATTCATATTAATATATTTTGGTGCCGAATTATAACTTTATATGTTTTTTTCTTAACTTAATCTTCTGAAGTAAGTTTTCTATTGCTAATATAAGAATATTTAATAGAATAGTAGTCATAGTTATAATTTTTTTTAAATAATATCCTATATAGTATACACGCTAGGTGTATTTGACTTAAAAATTTTATTTAATATGTTACGATGCTTCATGATGAAATTGTGATTGCCTTCTTTTACCTTCTTTATAAAAATAAAATAATGATGATTACAAAATAAGCTTTTAAACAATAGGAAGACTACTGAATAAAGGAATTCGCATTCATTTGAACGGAATAATACTTTAAATTTATTGTACATATATCTTCTATTATTAATTCTATTTTTTTTAGTTACGCTATATTCAAAAATGCTACATTTAATGAATATATAATGTAATACTTTTTTACTAGTAATATTACATATTTTAGATGTCTCTTCCTCCTAATAAATAATTATAATATAATTATTATTTATTAATTTCCATACCCTAAAAGTTGTTATATATGTAATGTTGCATTATGCATTATATTCTATCACACACTAATATATTAAGAAACGATAAATATGTAATGTACCATTAAAACAATGTTATTTATCATAGTGTACTTAAGAGGAAATTATCTGTTGCATTATAAGCATAAATAAATAAAATTTTTTAAAGAAAAACTATATTATCTATGAAATATTTTTCAAAATATAACACTTTTGTATCACCCATTCAAAGTGTATTCAAAAAATATAAAATTTATATTGTTTTATACACTGTATAAAAAGTCTACAGATGAAATAATCTTACATTACTTATTGATGTGTATTATGTTACTTTCTTATGTGTAATGTTTTATAAAATGGCACAATAATAATAATATGTTGTATAACCGCGTATACGAATGCTTAAAAAATAACTAATGTTTATAACTTCTTGAAGAATAATGCATAAATTTATGTAATTGGAAACTTTATTATATTGTCTGAAAATTCAGATATACATATTAGTGAGAATAATCAGAAATGAATAATCCCCGTTTATTAAAAATAAAAAAAAAACCTTTAGAAAAATAAATATAAGTTTATATCTAAGCAGTAAGTTTAATGACAAAACATGTGGAATATCACTTAAAGAAGTAACATTTAATAGAGTAATGTGTTAAATTAACCTTAAAAATGCATGTTATGCAAATATATATACTATGTATTCAAAGAAATAATGGAAAATATGCCTTAAAAATTTTAAGAAATATGGTACCTATTTTATCAAGTTTTAGGCACAAGTATTAGATATTATAAATAATATAAAAAAAGAAATACGAAAAATTACATATATTATATGGATAATATACCTTACATAAAATATATGCAAATAACTTCTTTTTTTTTATCACTTTTCTTAATGTACGTAAAATAGATTTATATTATGAATAATGTAATAGAATTACATTATTAAAAAGGAGCATCACAAATATCATAATATAAATGTGTAATGTAATAAAAAAAAAAATTACCTAAATTAAGTTACATAGCCAAAATAACTTTTTCAAGAAAAAATTTAGAAAAGTATAATATACAACTTATTGAATTTTTACATAAAAAAAATAGATGAAAATTCATATATAAGTTGGATGAAAGAAGATGCTAGTATAGAGAGAACAATATATATAAATATTGTGATGACACTTAATATATAATGAAATTATAAAAATTACGCACAACAATGATAAGTTATAAGGAATGGTTGCTATAAAAATAACCATATTATTCTTAAAATGAATATACTAAATTAAGAACAAATTATGGTAAACGAATGAACACACAACTATCAAATTTCTGACATAATATAGTTAATAATTCAGTATATTTATATGTTCGTCTTTTTTGAGTCTATTAAATTTGTTGTAAAGGTTAAAATAAGCAATGTCTCCTATATATTTTCGGATTAATCATAACTTGCAATGACATTATAATATAGGAAATTATTTGAAAAATTCAGTAAATAAATGAACATATTATTTACTTATTATTTAATACCTATGGTATTTTCGCATTATATGAAAAATATGGTATAATGCAAATATGGAAAAGATAAATAATAAATATTTTAATGCATTATTTACGTATTCACTCAAAATTAATACATAAACATTTCCATGAAAATTATTTGTAGCAATCAAATTTGAAGGAACAATAAATGCAAAAGTTTTATCATAACAAATTTATATACACATGTCTTATGTCAACTGCTGCATATTTTTATACATTTAAAAAACATGCATGATAATAAAGAAATGAAAATTGTTATGAATTTTATTCAGTAAATTAAGCATTATAAATTTATCTTAGTAATAGCAATATAGTTGATAATCATATAAGACATACTCCAATATATAATTACTCATGCTTCTATAGGTATATTAATAATAAATTTAAAAATACAATATAGTTGTATTCATTTGTATATTGCTATACTAACATTATAATATATAACTCTATTATTCTCGTATAGAAAGTAGGACAAACGATTTTCTATGGCATATATGAATTTTTTTGAAATATATGATGGCTATAATATTATTGTATATATTTCTTTTTTATTCATTTCATATTTTTCATTTTTATCCATATATTACACGTGTATAATTTTTAATCCTTTATATGTAATAATAATTAAATGCTGTTCTATTTTTATACATTAAAATGTCATGTTATTCTTAAAAATATATTATAAACCTTTGCATGCATGTTTCAACATATAATAAATTTATATTGTAACTATGAAATATTCAAATTTGTAGCAATAAATGGAATTTAAAGAAAAAAAGTCCTTAATGAATGAATCACATAGTGAAACGTCTTTATATATCATTCTAAGATGTTATAATAGAATTATAATATATTTTATTTCAAATATTATGACGATATAAATTCATAATGATAATTTACATATAATATATTTTTTTAAAATAATACTAAATATGCATGCAAAAACCTAAAAATAAATTAATATATAACTTCAGATGTATACTGAATTAATGTATACATATCTAAAAAAAGGACTACAACATACTTCGTTTATTATTATTTTTTTTTTTTTTTCAATAATTTAAAAATGTATTTTTATCATTAATAATATAACATTGTATAACCATTTAAAACATAAAAATATAATATAATATTATATAAAATAAAAAAAAAAGCATAAAATATTAATCATTTAGAATAATAAATTAATATATAAATGAGAAAAATATATTAAAATATTATTATTATCTTTTATATATGACTATTATTATATGTATATTTAATGAAAGCATGCATCATTAAATTATTTTATTTCATGTTTTAATAAAAACATGTGCAAATAAATACAGAAAAAAATTAGAAACTTTCCTTAAAATTAATAGTTATATATTCACTATTCACATAAAATGAAAAAATATAAAAACACCTTAAAATATATAAAAATATATATATATTTGTTATTAAAAAATTCATTAGGGAATAATACAGAAATTATGGATTAGTGAAGTTCAAATGATTGTACTATAACTTGTTATATGTTTATTAAAATAATAAAAGAATTCCTTAATTCGCTTAACATAAATTATATATATAATTAGAATATAATAATATATGTTTAGTATAGTACAATTTGCATTAGTAATATGAAAATTTGAAATAAAAGCAAAAATAATATATACATAATATTATGTAATAATACATGTATATGTTGTCTTAAAGTATAAACTTAATAAATGAGTAACATGTAATATATTGCATTATTTTTATCATGTATCTTATATTGCTATATGACTAAAATATGTTCTAAATAAAATTAAATACAATAAGGATTAATGTGTATGATATTAAAACTATCGCATAAATAAAGAATAGTTATATCCTACTTATAAATTGAAATATTTAAATATACATTATGCTTATGTTTTGTTCAAATAAATAAGAAAAAACTTAAAGAAATTATAAAAAATAATAAAAACGTTAAAATTTATATCAAAATTTTGATCGCACATAATGTAAAAAAATATGCATTTAATATATATTTAAAGTAAGTATTCATTGATTGTACATCTAAGATATTATAAAAATACTCATGATAAGTAACCTTATAATTAAATGCTTAAAATATAGAATATATAAAGTTTGAAGGAAATTTAGGTTAAAAATTTTTGTAGACAATATGTTTTAATTATTATATTAAATGAATTGTTATAGATATATTATTGTATATTACAGTGTTTGTCACATATAACACAGATATAAGAAAAATACAGAATTATAAATAACCCTTTACTACATTTCATATTTGTTTTATTATGCAGTAATAATGACATAGGAAATAATATATATATTTTCAGAATGTGATATATATTATAAATGTTTTA
>FLRD01000999.1:0-13837 GCA_900088485.1 Plasmodium ovale wallikeri
ATTACGTATTTTTTATATATATAAGGTGTATGTTCAATAAAATATGATTATATATATGAAGAATGGTAAAACGTCTGAGAGAAAAACTGAAAAAATAAAGAATACACTAAATTACATATAGTAAATTTATAAGCAAATAAGTATTAGCATAACAAAGTGTAATTCAAATAAGAATTAATATGCAAGTATTTTAATTTACGAATTATATTACGCTTAAAATAAAATTACACATAGTAAGAAATAATATATATATAAATACAACATGTGCATAAAAATATTTTCTTTTTAATCATATATTAAACATTGATCCAAGATATAACAATTGCATATTCTATATAAAATGAAATACAAATTTATATAGAGGCCTAAAGGCATTATAATTCTACCTAATATTATTCAATTCTACATATTTTAATGCATTTATAATAATCATGAAAACAAGGAATTCTTTTTATTTATATCTTATCGTGATAAAAAGTATAACATAATTTTTTTTATTAATAAATAGTATAATTACTTAAAACACACAGAAAGTTAGGTGTATATATAGAAAAAATAACATAGGGAGATATAAAGGATATATAGGATTTAACAATTTAATATTAAAAAATATATCTGGCACTTTTTACGAAATATATTATTTATTTTACTTTGCTATTTATAAAAAATTAACTGAATATCTATTTATATAATATTCCTACTATGTTATATTTAAAAAAAGAAATAAAATAATTTTATATATTATTAGATGATTAGATATATTTTTTCTTCTAATGGATTATATAAATCATTCATAACGAAATGTAACATATATATAAAGTAATTATTCCACATAATTTTTAATTTATTATATATTCAGTAAAAGTATTTTTTCATTGATAAAGAAGTATATATTTTTTTCATTTGTACATTTCTTAGACAATGAAAAAGTATGAAAAGTTAAATACTCCTATATGAAAAGCTTACTATTCTAAGAACACTATTTTATGAACTAAATAAAATGTATTATTTATAATTCAGAAACAATTTAAATGATTTTCTTCATATATTTAATTTTGTTTCTATATCCAACAATTCATATATGTAAAATTATATTATTTTTTATGTCATACCTAATTAATGATATTATATGTACATGCATATTATCATGTCATTTTTTTTTAATTTAAAATAAAAGATTAATTAAAAATGAAATATATTTACTTTTTCTTATATAGTAATATATAATATAAATACGTACAAAGTATATATTTCATATTCTTCTATATTTTTTTAAAAAAAATGTTTGATTTGCTCTGAAATATCTTTGTTTAATTCAGAAAATTCATATAAACAATTAACGAAAATATTCGAAATGACAGGCATAGTACGTCTGAATACCTTATTAAATGCTACTTTTATAGAATTATTTTTTTACACGTTATGTTAAATAAAAAGTATTATATATTTATTTTTACAAAATTGGTATAAGTCTATTTACATATTTTATTTTTTTATTTTTTTGGCAAAAACTTATTCAGAATGATTTAGATGGATTACCCTCTAATATTATTTATAGAAAATTAGACAAGGCAATGTTATTTAAGGATCATTTTGATTATTGTGAAGACAAGTTACCTCAAGAATTAAAGTCATATGATGGATTTGATGATTTTTGTAGAAAATTTGCATTTAATTTAGATCAAGTAAAAACAGAAGGAACATATACTGATTTAGATAAAGAACCTTGTGATGCTCTTAATATTTGGGTATATGATAATCTATTTAGTGAAACTAAAAGAAATAAACCATATGAAAGAAGTTCTTTTCCATTAGAAAAATTTCTTTATATATGGAATAATATGCATGGTAAGGAGAGATGTAGTTTTTCATTAACAAATTGTACTGAAGAAAATTTTAAGAAAATGAAAGAAATATTTGATTTAACTATAAATTATAATAGCATTAAGCAAAAAATTCAGTCATCGGGTGGTTCATGTAGTGTTGATTTTAACAGTTACATTAGTAAAAGCATTACTACATATAAAAGTTTAAAGGACAAATGTAAAGAAAATACAGAACCATATTGTAAGTTTGTTCAATATATACAAAAGAATTACGATGAAAATGAGCTATTAAGACTGCAATGTACAAGTACGAATAGCGATTCATCATTTCGAGGTACAGGACAAGATTTATCAAATTTATATTTTCCAGAAGAATCTGGATTCCAGGATTCGTCTGCAGGTGCCATTGATAATTCAAATTCTCGTGTTGCAATGAGCGTGATTTTTCCACTTATTGGTATTGTCTTCATTTTTTTCTTTATGTATAAGGTAAATATAAATATAAATATAAATATAAATATAGTGAAAAGTTAAATATTGTACATTTTTATTAGTTATATAACTTCTTTATGTATTAAATGCCGCTAAATAATATGTTATTTATCTTAAATAATATATTTTCATTTTAGCTCACAACTTTTGGATCATACTTTAAAGTTATTTTAATGAAGAATAAAATAATTAGAAGTAATATAAATGAAGAAGAGACAAATGCATTTTTTGAGCGTACATATGAACATGAAGATATTGGAAGTAATTTCAATTTACATCACATAGGTTACCATACATCGTGATATTCCTGATAATGAACAAAAACACAATATTGATTAAATATGAAGAGACAATTTTTAATATTATAACATTACTCTTATTTAAATCTATAAAAAATTAGACAAAAATGCGTATGTAATAAAAACCGTAAAATAAATATGTAAAACATAATATTACAAAAATAACTTCAAATAGAATATTGTAATATAATATATAAAAAAATATCATTAAAATTTTCACAATTGTAACCCAAATTATTACTAAATATATTCATAATGGATTTTTTCTAAAATGACTTAAAAATGTGATAACGGAAATATATATGCTTCTAAGCTCCATAATTTATATATTTTTAATCAAATAAAATTAAGTAAGAAATATATATATGTGTTAAATTGTATTTTTTAATAATAAACATGATGAATAGAGGGGAATATAGTGCTAAACATAATTTTAAATGGTAAAATACATATTCTTCCTTATAAGATATAGCATTAATCGATGTATTATAATATTTTATCATTCTGTTAAAAAAGTACAATGCACTAAAAAACTAATATACAAACCAAAATTTATGATTTGAAAATAGTGAATAATATAAATTATTTTAAATGTCTTAAAAAATGGATACTAAAAATAACGACATAAAGGAGTGAATTACATATATACTACAAAATACACAAAATACATAAATTGTATTCTTTCATAACTATATACCATGCACCACTTTTTAATAAGGGTACAAATATTTAATACAAAAGAAATAAAAAGTACAATTTAAATATTTCTTTGATGAAATCCTTAAGTTTTTATGTTTTTCATATATTAAATATACTTCATAACTGTTTGTGAAAAATAATAATTTCATAAAGTTAGAAGAAATAGACATAAGTTAGCCATATAACATTTTAGTCTGGTAATATTTTCTAAGATATTTCTTAATAATAAATTTATTCTAATTAAATCTTCGTAAAAATAATATATATAATTAATATATATTTGTTAATGATTATTCCTTAGAGAATATATTTAAAAAGAGACAATTGTAAAAATGAAACATATTAATTAGAAATTTTTTTTTTAAATATTATAATATTTTCTTTTGCATAATTACTCTTCTCTAAATATATACCATTTCATATAAATATTATAGAGAAAATAACATATATGTACAAGCATATATCCGATATAACAAAAACGTAAAAATAAATAGAAATGTTATTTAATAAGTGCGAAAACATAAATACTCAAAAGTTAATATAGATGAATTATCATATAAAAAAATTAAACTAAATAATAATAACTATGCACAAATTAAACATTTACAAATAAACAAATTAATGAAATTTATTATGAAATATAATATTATTAGATATCAAAACACAATTAGTTGAACATATAGAGAATGTAGTTCTGGTTAATAAAATAATAAGAATAAAATTTACTAAAAAAACAAATTATTTAAAAGCACAAGAAATATACAAAAATAAATACAAAAACGAAAATTGAGAATCAAACTTTACATTATCAAATTAAATATAATATCTGTTTTATTTTTCTCATATTTATTATAATTTGGAATATTTTTTTATTTTCTCACAAGTTATCATATCATTATAAAAACATAAGTAAATTGTCCTTTTCTACGGTTATTAATGTAATTCAGATATGTAATTTTACCATCCTTTTTTTTAATATAAAAATTTTCAAATTATTTCATTATGGCACATTACTCCATTAATTTTATTATGCTAGGTAAAATAATATTTTACTTTTCAATTTACAAATAAAAATTTACTTGACTATGCATAAACATAAATAGCTATAGCAGGAATAGTGGGATCGATTCAATATAATTATATGTAATTATACCTATTTAATAATACCTCTTATTTTTTATTGCATACATATATAAGCGCATGGTTGATAAACATATATACGTATCTTTAACTAGGAGTGCATGTTGTAAGTATTCAATATATTATCAATTAATATTTACTATCAATAAGAGTTAAAATAAACACATATAAGAAAAAACATTATTTTCTTATGTCGTGTTCTATATAAACTATTTGATACTTTTAATTTTATAAGACGATATCATTTTTATAACACGAATTCATTTTTACATCACTAAATCATTTTTATAACACTCAAAATATTTTAATGTATGGGGTTTCACATCTTAATAAACGGATTAAACATATGCAAATTAATAATACCATTACGATACCATACAATTATTAATAAGAGCAAATACATTGAAGATAATAATATTTTCTACTTTTTAATTTTTTCATACTTAAATATTTCTACAGAAATAAAAAATTTTAAACATGTATATTTATTGATTAATAAGCATGCATATAAGGATATATATGTAATATTTATTTTAACTAAAATTCGTTATATAAGGTTTAATGAAAAGAAAAACTATGTAATTGTACCATTTATAATAGAGTATTTATTGTACCTTTAAAAAATTTTTAATAGAGAATTTCCTCATATAAATTTTTTTTATGTTGTTATTTTTATTATAATCCTTGCGCTATTCTATTGAGCTATCAGGGGTTAATTATGTGTTATTTTGCTTCTATATATTTTGTTAATGCAGAACTAATTAATGCAATAATATTATATCTGCAGTTCTAGTATCATACATGAATTCTGTATATGCACAAATAATTTTATTCAACAATCCAAATGCATCTGATATAAATAGACATTTGTTAAGATGAAAGAAGTACTTTTACGTTTAATTTAAGATTCATGTATTTCTATATCATTTTTAAATAAAATAATTTATATTGTAGAACTCATTATTCCAAAGATTCATGTATATAAATATATGTATGTATATTTTTTGTTAATTTATATTTATTCTTTAATTCGTAGATTAAGGAAGAGGAACAAATACCATCTAAATTTTACAGAGAATTAAATATAAAGGCGGATCCATCTAGATTGAATGGATTAAGTACAACATATAGTATTATTAATTCATTTTGCAATTATTCCTCCGTTAAAACTCTTTTAGCTAAAAGTCTTAGAAATATTGAACTTATACGCGAAAACTATGTTGATAGTGCTACAAAACGTTGTAGAGATGTGAATTACTGGTTTGATAAAGAAACAGAAACGATTCAATCTGAAGGAGAACGTAACAGTGTTTCTAGTTGTGCTATATCATTATTTAACGAAATAAAATGGAAAAAACAAGATCCACATGGGATCTGTAAGAGAGAAAAAAGTATTCATGCGACACATGAAAGGGAATTAAGGAAAAATTTGGATGATTTCTGTGAAATCAGGAATAATCTTCGATGTACTATGTTGGAAGGATTTAATGAATGTTCAATGTACAATAATTATATTCAAAAAAAGAAGGTTGATTTTTTGGGTAAAAAAAATTTATGCAAAGATAATAGTTGCAAAATTGATGATAAATGTAAATTGGCTAACATGGATATTACCTTTCCTAGTATAAATTGTCACGAATTGCATAATGTTAAAAAAGAAGAGCAAAAGGAACACATAACAAGGAATTACTCATCACTTGAAATTGGATTCTTTCTTATTCTTTCATTTTTGGCATTTTTTCTTATTTTCTTATTCTTATCTAAGGTAAAATAAATATATTATTTATATATTTAGATACCTTAACAAAATTTTAATATTTTGCCTTCATTACCAATGTCATTATAAGACAGTACTTTTTACTAATGCTTAATTTTTCTTAATGTAATAGATGACACCTCTGGGATCTCTGATACGTAATTATTTAATTAGGAGAAATTTAATAAAAAAGAAAATTAATGAAGAAGAGTATGACGAATTATTACAATATTCCTTCGATTCCGAACCACCAGATACAGTTAGCAGAGGATACTATGTAGATTACGCTTCCTTACGAAATTAAACATGTAGAAATGATAACTAATAACATTGGTATAAGAAACACAAGCTAAAAATGAATTTACAAATAGAAGTAAATATATTAAGATATAAGAAGAAACTAAAAAATACAAAGTCGCAAAACACTAACATAAACTGAAAAACAGGTTACTGATAAAAATAAAGGTATTCATAACTATTTTAAGAACATATCCATTTCGATTAATTGTTGAACAAAAAAATAAATGATAATAAAAATTATCTTTTACAGTTTCTTCCTAGAAAATACAAAATTTCAACAAAAACAAAACGCATAGTAAACATTTAAATTGTTTCGGAAAAGAAAAATTAATATGCTTTTTATAAAATATAATAACAACAGCCAATTAAAACCAATAATTTAGAATACCCTTGTGTTCTTATAAAAAAAAGAATAATAGAATTGTTTGATTATTTAAAGATTAAATATAAAAAGAATTGTTTTTTCTAAAAATGATGAATAAGGATACGATTTTGCCATCATCAAAAATTTAAAAATACCCTAAATCCTATAAGCAAAAAATGTATACAAACAATATAGGAACTATCCTTATACGTTTTTTCTAGTTATAAAATGGGTTATATTTTTGTATACCTTTTAGGATCTCATAATAATTCACCTCCACTTGATACGCTTTAAGCTTAATATGTAAGGGTATATGAGAAAAAATGATAATTCAAAGTATATAGCAGCTTATTAATTAAAAATATAATACATAATTGTGTATAATAGATAAAGAATAAATGTAGACACCCCCAATTTTCACTTTTATGTATTATGTATGATTCTTTCTTATTTATTATATAAGGAGTAGGTTAAGAATAAAAAATATCTTAGATCTTCCTAAATTTCACGGATATAAAGTAGAAATAATAGAAAGTATAAATTAAAAAAAAGGGTAATTCAAATGAAGAAAAAAAAATTATAATTAAAAATAAAGTATCTTAACAATTAAGAATAAATTATCAAAAATTTTAGAATAATAAAGAAATAGTACAATTATCAAAATTTTTCTAATGCAAATCGTTTTCTTATTGCGTAAGTATATTCCAACATTATATTAATAGGATAAATGAAGAAAAATATAATCTTCTGTGTCAAGCGAACAAAATTTTTATTTAAGTTATGTAATATATATTTGTAAATTGCAAAATTCTGAAAATAGTGTAATAAATAGAAATTACCATTGTTGAGGTGAATACATTAATGAAGGGAATTATGGAAAATTTTTACCCTAATTAATATAATTTCTTTTATTAAGTTGTATTTTACTTAATTTAGTTCACTATGGAATAAATATTCCTATATATAAATGTGCACGATATAATACAGACATTTACAAAAATGAAAATGTATTACATGTACTTACAAATTCAATAGGAACCATATCATTAATTAACGATGTTTCTCATAATTGAATGGTAAATTTTAGTAAAAATTTGATATAAAATGTTAATTCAAATTTTATAAATTTTTTTTTTTTTAAAAGTGCATAAAATTATCCACTTACAATTCATTAGTAAATTAAATCATAAAATATCTACACCGTTTTTTTCGTGAATTTTCCTTATAACTTCATGTTGTTTCATATGCATCTCCCGTTGAAAAACACTGAAAATGAATTTTTTACTTTAAATATTCTTTACATGCAATTTTATTATTACGCTTATATCTTACAATGTTTTTGTTAACAGATTAACTTCTTATATTTTACAAAATAATTCACAACTGAATGTTTATTAATGATGAATTATAAAAGTTTATAAATATAATTTATTACCTGTATAATGTATGATATTTTTTACTAATTATTAAAAATTTAAATAAATAAGAATATTTATTTTTAAAAAATAGAAGGTTTATAATACATATATGAAATTTTAACCCTTTCATTTTTATTTACTTAAACAGTATATGTACTTTTATAGTTAACGATGTAAGTTGTAAATATATGCTCAAGTAAAATGTCTATATATAAATTAGCATGCCTACTAAACATATTTTATATTTTTTTCCGGTTTTTTCAAATATAAAAATACATTTTTAAAAAATAAAATGTTATTAAATTATAATTGTCTAATGTTTGCTTCTTATTTTTTTTTCTTTAATTTTTTTCATTTGTTAAACACGTTACCTAAATTTTAATCAACAAAATTAAACTTCGATATTGAAAATAATGAACAATTATCTTAACAAAGAAACAAATAAAAATAGATTTCTTACATATTTTAATTAAGTGCAATGATTATTCAGTTGCGCATAACTTTTTTTGGGGAATTTAAGAATAACATTATCAAATGTGCTCATAATAGTGATATTAATAAATTAATATTTTAAAATTTTTGGACATTGCATTATATAATTTTACAGCATAACTATTATAACTTTAATCTATTTTTAATAATAGAAGCAATAATTCATGAACTGTATCAATGTATTAATAAAAAAACATACTTCATTTGTTAAAAATACCATGCAATAACAATTTTTTGGATGAAATTAATGTAATAATCTATTTTTTCACTCTTCTCATAAACATACAAAAATGTTCACAGCATTTATATGCAGAATGTATATTTATAATTATTACGTGCTAAAAATAACAAAAAGCCATCTATGGCAAAAAAATACTTATTAATCCTTTTGTATGGGTTATAACGTCTATGTAATATTTAACAAAAAAAAAAAATGTATATTTTTTTATCTCATCCATTTTTCAATAACCAATTTCCCATTTTTTACATTCTTACAATGGATGCAATACGACTCGTTCATGTATTAAGAATGTATATAAATTAATAATAGAATAATTAAATAGTTATTAAAAAACTGATTCTGCTATTATAAATGTACATGAATAAAAATTATAAATAAGTATGCTATTACTAGCAATAATTTATGGATAAAAACAGACCAAAATTAGATCTCACTATTAACGTTAACAAATTTCGACGATTTTCAAATGTATAAAATATAATAAAATGATAACACTGTTAAAGTGAGAACTAATTAAATATTAATTAATAAAACAAATTCCATGTAATAAATAAAATAAAGCTAATATTAACAAGTAATAGTCTTGATTTTATTCGACGTATATTTATATTTACATAGTTTTATACAGAAATAGGTGAATTGTTAACAAAAGAGCACAATAAAAGAAAGGTCGATAAAAATATCTTATCCAAAATACATAGTATTTTACTCTATTGATGATTTTTATACGTTAATTAAAACCTAAGTGATACTAAAACTATATCAACGAAGCGTGCTAATATTTACAAATTAAAAAGGTTAAAATGTTTATAGAAAACATTAAAATATAATGGTTTAATATGTTCATAACTATATTAGATAAACATTTATTTAATATATTTCCTGCTCGTATATGTGCATATGTTCAATAGGGGAAAAACATTCATACTAATTTGATCAAGTGTTCAGTAGTAATAAAAGGATCAAATTATATCTCCTTTCAATTTTTCTAAAAACAAAATAATAGCATAAATATAGTACAGCGAAAAAAATACTCACATTTAAAATAAATTTATAAAATAAGCGAAATAAAAGGAGAAACTTGAATCTTGATAGGCGCTGTTGTAGTATTATTATTCCCCTTCGCGCACTTATTAAAGAACATGCAATACACCGTTTACATATGTAATGATGTATAATCACGTGTATCAAGTTCTAAAATTATTATTATGCAAACTCAATATATATAAAGGAATATAAATATAACAATAACTCAAAAAATATTAAAATAAAGCTGGCTTTCACAGAAAAAAATAAGGAAAAGTAAATATGTTTAAAATTTAGGAATTTACGGTGATTTAACTTCTATGTATTATTTATAATTAGCAAAAGTAAAATGTTTCATAGATAAATACTATCATAATACATTTCCTTTTGCAAAATGCCATAATTTTATATTATATTCAATGTTTTCAAATTTAATTATTTGGGAATATTTTTGTTTATGCTAAAATTAGAAAAATGAATAATTTAAATTTTTATATACCACAATTTTAAGAAAATTATTTTTGATTTAAAAGTTTTTTATTATTATACTTTATTAGAGTCATTATTAAAATAATACTCCAAAAAAATTAGTGTATGAGGTAATCTATAAATCTATATATATTAAATATAACTTATGTTTGCAAAGAACTATAATTATCAATAGGCTATATAGGTAAATTAATAGTTTACATCTTAACATTTTCTTTTTTTATATTTAATGATATGTTATATTAATTATTATTTTTTATTTTATTATAAATAAAAACTAAAATATTAACATTTCATATATACATATATATATATATATATTTGTTGTATTACACATTATTTTTAAATTAATACTAGGAAGTACTATGCACTAAAATACTTTTATGCTAATAATAAATTATTAAAGAATAGTACGAGTGTATTAATATTTTATGTCTTTTAACTCATAAAATATCATAAACATTGAAAATCATTACTTAATTTTTATACTAAGCATATTTCAACATTCGAAGGAATCCTTAATAATGGAATTAGTACATTTTTACATTTATATGATAATCATTATTTATGTTATAAATAATTATCTATATTATCTTAATCCACTGCAACATTAGGCATTTTTTTTAGAGCAAACATTTAATATTTATGCATTTTATTTTTCAGTATGCTACTTTAGAAGATTTACCATCATACAAATTTTATAAAAAGTTCGACGAAGATTATAGTACGACTTATTATGATACTTGTAAAGCAGAACCAAAGATAAATTCAGACGAAAAACTCGTTAATCTTTGTGCCAAGACCATAAAAAATTTTAAACTCATTGAAGAATTTAAGGGCAAATATACATTTAAGGATAAACCATGTAATGATTTGAATTATTGGGTAAGAGAAGAACTGATTAAAGTTCATAATATAAAAGTGGATACTGTATATGGTTTACCACAATTTAATAATCTTTATATAGCATTGAACCAAATTCAGAAAAAAAATGAAGTAGGCATAAATGATAATTGTATAATAGATTATACTTCTGTTTCCATGGAAGAACTAAGAAAAAGGAAAAATCTGTATGATTATTTAGAAAATTATGAAGAACTAGAAAAAAACTATGTACATAATAAAAAAAAATGTAGTAAAGATTATTTTAATTACATTACTAATAGCGTTTCTTTATATAAAAATTATGAAGAAACCTGTAAATCATCTAAAACAAATACATCTGAATGTCCTCATTTTTTCGGGAATATTGCAGTATATCATTATGGTAAAGATTTTTCTAACTTAACGTGTGTACTAGATGAAAAATCTCAAGAAACCGTTGAAGAAACAGGAGGATCTCACATTCAAACACCAGGTCCAAGAGAAAAAGGTCCTTCACAAGAAGTCGAAGCACAAGGTATTGGTAAACCTCATACTGATATACCTTCTCAATCTGATTCATCTCTGTCAAATGCACTGATGACAACTGGTGTTCCTGTATTGGGATCAGTTTTCGTTTTTTCAATCTTGTATAAAGTATATGGAAACGTATATATAAAGATACCACTTTGTAACATTATTCCCATGTTTTCATTAAACACCCATGATAATATATGCAACTTATTATAAATAATTTTATTTTCTATATTAGTTGACTCCCATAGGCTCGTTAATACGGAATCGATTACTAGGGATAGGAGAAAGTGTAAATCAAGTACATGATAATGCAGCTAATGAACTATGGGAAGATAGCATGGAGCCTTTGGATATAAATTCTGACAGAAGTGGATATCAATTATCTTACCAAACATTTTAAAATTAATCACAATGAATAAATGAAAAAGGGATATTTAACTCATAACCACAGATAATGGAAAGAAAAAACAACATAATTCTAATTTTATTAACAACTCAAGAACACATAAAATTTAAAAGTGACGATATCACATGTATAACCGAATGCTTATACATAGAAATTTAAAAGACACATTAAATTGGTATACTATAATAGTGCACAGTATTTAGTGCAAACACTAGAGAATTATAACGAAAAAATGATAAGCACATGCTTATAAATTGAGCGAAATTTATGCTAGAAGGAAAAATTCCTAAATAATATTGAAGACACTATACAAAGTATACTCCTTGATATACGCCATAACTTTGATTAAAAATAACTAAATAATAAATAAAAACTTGCAGTGCATTTTTTGATGTAGTACATATTTAAGAAATCATATAATTCTTATATAGAACATATTCAACGTTGCAAAAATAATTATTTTTTCCTTTCATGTTTCCATAACAGAATACACAATAACACAAATAAAACTTCGAAAAGTTAAGTTATTTCATATATATATAACAGATTTGGTTAAACGCTGACTCCAAAGTGTAATTATTCTTATTATCATACCTTATTGAAGATATATAGAAAAAAGAAATTACAGAAAATTAATACAGAGAAATATGCACAAAGATCAATAATACTATATGTACACTAATATATTCTTATTAAATGTACTGGAAATACAAAAAATAGGAAGTACTTTTATGATATTTCTATTGCACACCAAAAAAAAAAAAGCGAATATGTCCAAATTATAACATTATGTGCGTTAATGATGCAAACATATTTTTGTTATATTTATTAGAAAACAATATTTATTACTTATTTAATTGTATAATTAGAAAAATGACAAGGCAAAAAAAAATTATTGTTGTTGGTAATACATTGATATAATAGTAAAAGTATAAAACTAAATGCAAATAAGAGCCTGTGGAAAATAATTCACAAATATAATACTATGTGTATAATTCACGCTTCTATAGAATAAACTTATGCTAATAGAATAATTTTGTTTTAGAGAATAAATTATTATCACTTCTAAACTTTTCACTTTCTTATCTTTTTCATCTCTCCTTTATGTAATAATATATATATGTGCTTAATAAAATCATAGGCCTTGCTTTACATACCTATATATAAAATCACAAATTTATTTGTTTAACCTTGTTTTGTGGATTTCATACAGACAATTTAAGCTAAATTATATCTATGATATGTTTCCTTATACTTCTAATTAATTCGGCATAGTTTTACACTATTTTCTACGCAGTATCATTTTTTTAACTTTGCACGTTAACTTTTATGTAATAACTATTTAATAAAAAAAGTAAGGATAATAAAAGTTAAAGGGTAATACTATTTGAGTATATATGTTATGTTTATTCTTATATTTTTTTAATAGAGAATAACGAATTGCATTGTCTGTATTTCTTTTTTTGAACACGCTATGTATGCTTAATTTTT
>FLRD01001005.1:0-13984 GCA_900088485.1 Plasmodium ovale wallikeri
TGTCATTGTATCTGTATTTATGTACTTCTATCATTTTTATGCTTATAAATGTTAATAAAAATAATTTTTCTTTTGGATAAGAAAGAGAGAATATTCTTTTTAAACTATGCACTCATAACTATGAAATAATTATATTGAAATAAAATATATTCATAAAAATCTTAACATTTGTATCGATGTATATAAATATATATTTAATTCTTTTCTGTAAATAATATATATATTCATTAAATAAAAAACTTAATAAGTCGTAAATATATATATATGTAATATGATAAGATCAACATTTATTTGTACATTAGGCATAAGGTGAAAAACATAGGTATATTACAAATTCTTAATATAGTACAATTTTTTTGTAACAGTTTTTTCAAACTATATATATATTTTAATACGAAAGGAAGTACTTTTATAAATTAATTAAAAATTTTTAAAAAATATACAAAAATAAAATCATCATAGATATGTAATGATTATATATATCTTAATATTAATTGCAAAGTATTGAAAGCTGAAAATTTTTTTTTGGTTTAATTTTCGAATATAATATAAAAAAATATATATTCAATGTAAAAGTATTATATATGTAATGTATATGTAGATATATTTATAAAGAATAGTTATATTTCTGTTTATATACCCTTTTAAATATGGTATACCCATATATAATACTTTCGTTACTTTATGTTTTTTATTTTAATATTAAATACTGTTACAATTATGGCGTATGTTAATGAAATAAAAGACTAATTATATTTTTTCAGTATTCATACTTAGTTCATATTATCTAATTTAAAGAAAAAATACTAACATGCATCATGAATTGAAAGAAATATCACTTGCCTTACTTTATGTATTAGAGTCCTCAAAATATTAAATGTATTCTTATACAGAATTAATCAGAATATGTTATCTTATGTGAATATGGTTATTATTTAGTACAATTATAAGAACAAATTATAATCTGCTACTACATTTCTATATAAATATGGGATTATGTATTACAATATTTATAAATATGTGTTTTTACAAATATTATGTATATATGCCATTTTATAATATTATATATATTTTTTTTTTGTAAATAAGTTCTATTACATTATCATAATTTATCTTTATAAAAAGTGGTTATATTTCTCGATACATAGATTTTATATAAAAAATATAGTATAATTGTTTTTATAAAATATAACTACATAATGTAGAAGGATTTTTTTTCATTAAAGAAAAACTATAACCTATTTAGTTAGTATATTTAATTAACGTGATTTTTTCTCAAGAGTTGCATAAATATATTTTTCTGTAGAGTATTCTTTCAAAACATCATTTTTATATAAAACGATGTAAATAAATTATATTCTTACTAAAAGTACAGTATACATATTTTCAGAATTTTTATTCGCTCTAATTTTTATACTACGAATTACGTGAATAAATATTTATGCAAATAATAATTACATTTAATGATATCTTTTCATGTAGGAAAAAAAAATTATGTTCTTATTATACAACACTCTGAATAAACATAATGGTTAAAATATATATTTATACGTGTATTTATATATGTACGTTAATATTTACCTTATATATATTAAAATATGTTTCCATCATATTGTTATAATTACATAATTAGGTTAATTTGTGTTTTTTATTGGAACAAAAGCTTCTTATGTACTATATATATATTCTTATGCTTTTTCAACTAATTTCAATATATATAACACTTAAAATACGTTTGAATAAAAATATTGAATGAAAAGGAATATTATAAAATTTATCTGTCCTTTTTATATACTTAATTAGCAATATATTAAAGTATCATTGCACGAAAACATTTACAATACAAATAAAAAAATTTGTTATTATATTTATTAAGTCTGATATTTATTTTTGGATTGTAATAATATGTAAATTTTTTCTATTATAAGACATAAATGTTACGCAGAAAAGGAATGTTATTTATTTAATATTATGTATTAATTTAAAATTTAAGTATGTTGTTCCTTATAAATTTTGGTTTTCTGCAACATATAGTTGACAAGGTATTTTAAACGATAAATATTAATTTTTAATATTACTTTTGTTTTATTTGTATATTGATATTTTTACAATTAATAAAAATATGAATTACTAATACAAAAAATTACAATATGTATTAAACTGTAACTGAGTGCATAAAGTGAACATTAGTGCGTGAAATTTGCACGATTAATCTTTTTACATTTATTTATTTTTTTTATCTTATTATAATTATATATATATTGTTTATATCAAATAAAAGAAACTGGATCAAAATTTTGTTATTATTTGTTGACGTTTTCATATGCTCACACACAATCTTCTAAATAAGTTTTTTATACTTCATTAATGATAAATAATTTATTATTAATGATACATGTATTATCACCTTTTTAAAATTTTTTATCGAGTAAATTTTTAAATTTTTGTGTGAAATTAGATTATCGTAAATTTAATATTTTTTTAGTTATACGAAGAAATATATTTTATTTATTTGAATATATATTAATATATTGTGGACTTATTTTATATAACTTCTATATAATTATTTTTCCATCTCGTTTGAAAATAATATTTGCATTATAATATATTACTTAGTTAAGGTTAATAAGTTATATACTTCTGTTATTAATATTCTATTTATCTTGCGTTTATTTACTCTATTGAATTTTAGCTTCTTAGTATTCTTTGCGTCCTATATTTTTTTTTTCTACTAATGTTGTCCTACATCTTTATGAGTATATTTCTATAATTTTTTCGTACTGTTATACTCATTTATATTGTAATTTTAAAAGATACATTGAGTATTCTCTGTATTACATTTGATTTTGTCCATGTATTGGTTGTTTCTGATTACATAAGCAATAATACTAAGAATAAACGCAAATATATACTACTACTACAAATTAATTCGTGTACTATGTAATATGAAGACATGCGAAATTATGAAGGATGATATGTTATATTATAACCATCGGTAAAATTGTTTTCATCAAAATTATTCAATTCATTTGTCATTATATTTTGTGTATCTTCATCAAGGTTAACCTTCATTTCGGTTTTTAGTACTTTAGAGCGAATCCAGTTTCCAAATGTAGTAAACTGATATGTAGGAAAAAATAAAAAAAAATTAATATTATATTTATTTTATAATTGAGATATATTAATGAAAATAATATATTAATATTATAGTGAAATATTTAAATTTTCAAAGGTAATTTTGAAATTACTTTATACATGTATAAAAAAGAGGACAATATACCCAAAAAAGATAGACTAATGCCAAGTTTAACGTAATAATCTATATCGTTTGTTTTTCCATCTCCATTTATATCATTCTTATCCTCACGTGATGAGAAGAGCGCTGAATGGGATCCATCATCTTCACGTTGATCTCCCGCAGCATCAGGTGTTCCATGAGAAAAATGTGCAGTTATTGCCTTAGTGTCTTTACAAGAAAGTTTATTAAAGAGGTTGTCTGCACTACACCATTCCTGCATATATAAATTAGAAGGACATTTCAAACGTGAACCTCCACAGCATTCTTGTTTATATTCCCCATATAGACTTAAGATATAAGCAAAGTATTTATCATATATTTGGCACAAATTATTCGAATTAATTTTATTGTATATATGGCTATAATTTCTTGTATAATCATACAAATCTTTCCATTTTTTCCATGAATCTAGAGTTACACCACTATCATATATATACGTACAGTTGTCATTTGATAATTCATAATTAATACTACTTCCAACAGAATAAAATGCTTTCATAACACTTTTCTCAGTTAATGTATTTGTAATACGAGTTTTAAGCTTTTTTCTTATTTCATCGTTTAACCAAAAATAAAAGTATCTGCACTGTTCAGTATTATTATTTTCATTTTTTATTCTTGCAGATAAGTTTTTAAAATTTTTTTCAAAAAGACAACAGATGTCATGAATACCTTCATATTCGGCATTAAATCTATGCACACGCGAACAATGTGAGTAACAATTATTTCTACCCTTATTTTCATTCAATTCGTCATATATTTTATATTTAGGTAATCCTTTTAAAATTTCTTCCTGAAAAAAATAACGAAAAAAAGAATCATATATATCATTGTATATTTATTTTTTAAGTAACGAGTTATTCATTGCTTTTAGGGATAAAGGAATTGTTTAATGATTTTATTATATATTATAATTTTAATAAATTGTGGTTTTGTACTGAATGGTCCATTTCAATAGGTCTTTTACATTTTTTGTTGAATAAATTATATGTATTGGTAAAAATTTTTTTACTATAAGTGTTTATTTATAAAAAAAATTAGACGGGAACTTTTTAAGTATTTTTAGTAGATTTTATGTAAATACATAAATTTAAATTCATAATTTATAAAAAAAATTATAAAATAATATCTTCATGGAAAAAATATATCTGTATTATTAACTTTTGAAAAAAATATTATTCATGTTAAGGGAGAAAATAACATTACATTGATCGTAAGTTATAATTTAAAATGGAAGAAATATATTATTACAAAAATTTGAATTGTATATAAATGAATACATATTTATTCCATTTCATTTTATATAGCACATTATTTTTAATATAAATATATAGAACAAACATTTTAAATTATTGTATATATGATAAAATTTTTCAACATTTTTTTCTTATGCATATTTGGTAAAACAATTAATAAATTATAATCATGATTTTATCCCTGTATTAAATGGACAATTAATAGTATATGTTTATAATTATATAAATTAAATTCAACACATACATTTATGTTCACTTATAATATTGAATATTATTTGCAATATTTAAAATTAATAATTATTTAATATTATAAAAAATGTATCTCATTTTAATAAATGAAGGACATTAATGAAAATAGAGTAGAAATATGTCAATTAAAAACCAATACATAAATAAATATTTTATGTAAATAAGAATATATTTAAAAAATTTTTCTACTATATTTTATTGTATGCCGAATATCTCTCTATTATATCTTTTTTACGGGTTTTAATTGTTATTTTGTAAAATGATTTTTTTGGTGGATTTTCAGTAGTAAGTATATGCCTAGTTTTATTTTCTAATTTTTGATCGTCATTTTTATTAAATAATATATTGGTGCTATAATTTGTTTATTTCCTGTTTTTACATTTTTTGATGGCATGTTATTTCTCTTTATTACATTCTTGTAATATTTATGAATTCTTAATAATAGCTTATTATATTGATTTTTTGACTTATAATGTTCCAAATGTGATATATATTAACTTTAAAAACATTGATATATTTGAAAAGAAAAATAAATAATGTTATTAATTCATGATATAAATATATACATTAATTATGAGCTGAAAATATGTCTTAATGTGTTATTGCATTTTACATTTTCTTTATATATATAAGATTTATAGACATTTATGGCAACAAAAAAATAGCATATTTTTTATGTATATGTATTAATTTCTACTTTAGATTATGTTAAATGTATTTTTTTTTTAATTTTAAAAAATTATATATATTTATGCATGCTTAGTAAAAGAAACGTGTGAATAAACTTTTATATCCTTGCGTATAGATGAAAAATACAATAATTCTATTTTTAAGAGGAAAAACATTCTTTATATTACATTACGGTTAATTATATATATATATACCACCTCTTAATGGTGTAAACTATATGAATATATACATTTTTAAATTCCTGTTAACATAAAGAAGCACCTACGTAAGCATCATATTACTAAAGCTATCATTTGTTCCTAATATAAATTTTGATTTAAGAATTTTTGGAAAATAATTTTTTTTTATATATTAGTTTGCTTTTATTATTAATAATTAGAGAAATATTTTTATCTTTTGAGCATTTTAGTGTTCTTTTTTACTAATTAATATTTGATATCTTTTAATTTTTTATGAATGATATTATTTTATTTAGCAAAATTTTTTTAGTAATTTTTTTTGTTTCATATATATATCTATTTTCAGCAGTAATACTTGATTTTTATATTATTCTCTTATAAATTTTTCTATCTACCTTCAAAATATGAGCATATATTCACTTGGGAGAAATACTGACTTATGTATTAACATATGAATACAAATATAGCTGTAATTTTTAAATATATAATTATTGGTATAGTTTTTCAGTAATTTCCATATTACATATTATATTTATACACTATAAATACACTAAGAATTAATGATATTTTATCACTTATACATTCTTATATCTTTATTAGCGGAGTAATAAAAAATCTTAATGGAAAAGCTATGTACTTTAATGAAAAAAGAAGATTTAGTGTATTCGTATTCTTAAGGAGTGATAAATATTTTTTTTCATTATGTATCATTTTAAGGAAGAATTTCTTGTGTTATTATTAAAAAGTAAATAAGTTCATTAAACCTAATTAAAGTATGTTTCGCTAATAATGCATTTATAATTAATATATAAAATTAAATACGTTTTATTATATATTTATTATTAAAAATAATATTTATATATATTATTGATATAATAATTATTTATATATAATTACGTGTTATGCTTATTATTAAGGAATCAATAAGAATAAATGTAACATACATTATGTAATTAGCAAGAAAATTACATATATGTAAAGGTAATGCATGTAATATATTGTTTTGTTTATTTTGATATGTGAAATTAACTTTTAGTACTTAACGTATTGGCTGAAGGATTTCAAATTAGAAAAACCTGAAAATAATATAGTTCATTGCATATCGAATTAAACAAATAGGAAAAGGAAAAATCAATTCATAATAATTGAAAACATACTCAATTTAATGTGATCGAATTTAAATTAATTGTTTATATAATTAAAAACAGAAGCAGACTAAAAAAGGAATTATTTTTAGAAAAATACATTTATTATTTTATTTTATTTTATTTTAGTTGACACTAAAATTTATTTATCAGGTTGATATATTAATACTAAAAGGATTATGTTAATATGTGAGTAGTAGTTTTTAATACAACAATTCTATAACTCATTAAATAAATGAATGTTTTTAATGCTTTAATATTTAAATTTTATTTAAATATTTCCTCATTTCTCATTCTTCTAACTAAAGTATTTTGAATCCTAATTTATTTTTCAATATATATTATATTAATATCCTTTATCCTGGACTGTACGATATGCAATGTCTTTTGTTTTGATTATTTGATGTTTTACAATAAGAAATATTTTTAGTCAAATCATCAATATCTTCATCCATATTTGTTCGTTCCTTATATATTCCCATAATATTATTTCGTAAAAATGATCCTAGTGGACTAAACTGTTGTATAAAAGGGATATAAAAACTTTAGGAAGTAAGTTTATTTTTAAATTATGTAATTTTAATCACATAGGTTATTAAAAGTGCCACAAATGTAATGATATTTTTATTTTTAAAACATATTTTACTTTATATAAAATAAAGAATATAACAACAATTAGAAAAAATATGAATCCTAGAGTTAGTACTGTATTTGCTATGTTACCATTTGATTGACCGGCATAATCTTGAGTACTAGATGCCATGAAACTGCCATTATCGAACGTATTATCTTTGGGGCAGTTTTCTATGGATTTAATTTTATGTTTATATTTATGTTTATTTCTATACGTATATGCAGCATCACCACACTTAATATCATAAAACGTGCTATGAATATCATAAAATGTGCATGAATTAGTTATATGAAAAGGGCTCTCTTTCTTTTGATAATAATCAACCATTTGTCTATATTTTGTACATTTTTCTTTCGAAAAATAAGAATCGTACTTTTGTATAATCCAATTATGTATATTTTCACATAAATATTTACTACTATTTAATCTAAGAATATCTCTATTTACACAGAAATCATACAGCTCTTTTCTTATTTTCAATTGATCATATGTAAAATAACTTTTGTCTCTTGCGCAAATTTTTTTTTCGTTTTGTTCTAATTTATTCCATAAATTATCAACGAAAGTATCTACAGGGCTATTTATGTCTGTGAAATGACGTTCTTTCTTATGCCTATTTATTTCTAAATCTATCCAGAGATTCAAATATACACAACGTACTTGGTTACTGAGTTCATTGTAATTGAGTATAGTTTCAGTATAATTTCTAATAAGTTCAGCACCAAAATTTTTTAAATAATCAATGCCTGAGAAATTCATATAATATTTAGCTGTCAATTTGGCTAGCCAGGGATCTAAATCATCATGATTATCTAGTTTCTTATAAAATATTTGTGGTTGCAAATCTGATTCTTTTATATCCTAAGTAATAAAAATGAAAACAAATAAGATTAAAATATATTAAAATTTGTATTATTTTAAAAATTAATTTCACTTTGCATTAGAATAATATAATTCTGATACTTGTAGGAAAATCAATTTGAATAATAAAATGAAATATTTATACCATTTTTTTGATTTACTAATATTTCTTGCACATAAAATTTATAAGGTAAATATAGGGTGCTAATTATTTATATAATGCATTTTAAGATTATATAAGATATTAGTATATTTAGAAAAAAAAAAATTGTTTGAAAATATATATGAAATATGTTTTTTGAGACATATTATAGAATAATTTACTTTTAATCGTAAAATGAAAATATAAAATTTTCATGATAAAAACTATGTAAGCATGTGCATTCAATGTATTAAATATATTAAGAATAAAAATAATTTTGTATATATTATCATTAATTTACAATACAATATTTCTTTGTCCATTTCTCTTGTATAAATTGAATAAGTTTATGGAAATATATTACTTCCAAATATATCAGTATCCCAATAAACCGTTTTCATACGAATAACTGTTTCTATTGCTGTTCAATTAAATACAGGGTGAATAATAATATTTTATACATTGACGAAAATTAATATATAATCTATAGTTATTGATTATTTATAAACGAATTTAATAATAACTTTAAATCAATTATTTTTTCTTTATAAAGGTAACAGAAGATAAGTAGTTATAAACAAGAAAGTTGTATAAACTAGGAAAGTAATAGATGAACTTTAAAAATATATATTCATAAGGTAATATGTATAATAATGTTGATTACAAAAAATAAA
The DNA here is from genome assembly GCA_900088485.1 of Plasmodium ovale wallikeri. Classification (NCBI taxonomy): domain Eukaryota; phylum Apicomplexa; class Aconoidasida; order Haemosporida; family Plasmodiidae; genus Plasmodium; species Plasmodium ovale. The sequence goes on from FLRD01001005.1 coordinate 9,129, forward strand.
TTATTATAGCTATAAGAATAGATAATCCATTTATTATTATTATAATATATAGTTATTTATGCTTTAATTTAGCTAACATTATAAGTTAATCTTCCTTTTTTCTCTCTATTTTATATACTGCGTTATCAATTAGTTATTTGTAATATATAATAAGAGACAGATTAAAATATTATATCTTTTCTTCTATTCATATTTGAATAAAAATGTTATGAAATCTCAAAAGGAAAAAAAAAAGTAAGAAATATATGCAAATATTTGTAGAAAGCTATAATATATTATATATAAAATATAAACGTGTCCTTAAATATGAATAAGTGAAAAATGTATGTACCACATAAATTTTTATATATAGTAATTTTTTAATAGTAATATGAATTTTACGTATTGATTGAAAAATTAATAAATAATATTTTTAGATATCATAATATGAGAAATAATATAATATTTATCTATTTTTATATAAAATAGTTAATAACACAATTTACATAGAACCATATTAATACCTTAAATAATTTATGAGAACAATTGAAAATTTTACATTTTAATAATATTAATGATATTATGTACACAAACATAAAATTTTGATTCATAATAATATATATCCTTGTGAAAAAAATAATAAATTTTATTTTTATAATTAGTGCGAAATATGTTTATCTTATAAATTATGTAGTTTAATAATTTTTGTATTTACAAATAAAATAATAAAAAGCAAAAAAAAATATGAATATAATATGTTGTAATTATTATATCACATCGAAAACATACATATATATTGAATGTTATACGGAGGTAGTAGATATGCATGAAAATATTGTTATCTTTTTTTTTTATTATTATTTCTCTAACATTATATTTATATGATATACAATATATAACATGTTACGTTATTGTGGTAAATTGAAAAGAACAAAATTTAATTATTACATACGCTATATATAATTGCAAATAATAATTAAAAATTGAGTACTGTCTAATGTGTTACATTTATGTGTTTCTAAATATATCTGAATAATTTAAACATAATAGTATGTTATCTAATGAGTGTACTGTACTTTTATTTTACATAATAATACTGTCTTTAATATTTATTTTTTTACATAAGTGGTTTGGTCTCTAGAAGTATTATTTAGTTCGTTCGTTTTAAAATGTTCATTCAGTAATTCGAATCTTATGGTTAAGGCAGAAAATATTTATTGATCATATGTGTATTATTTTATTTATGTATTCTTATGTATTCAAAAATGTAGTGGAAATATTAATATAAGATTTTAATAAGTTATTTTGACATATAGAGCATATATGTAATCTCATTTCTTTATTTATCACATAATATAATTATTTGCACTGCATGCATATATATATATATATATATATATATATATATATATATATATATAATTGTATACATCATATTGTGTTATATAGTAATAATGCTGTAGTAAAAATTTGTTATTTTATAGAAGATAATGTCAGCGGATGTTCTTAGTTTGAATATGTTTTAAAATATCTAAATAAAAATACCACTAAAAATATCAAGATGTGAGAATTAAAAAAATCATATTTGCGCTTTATCAGTTCATTTGAATAATCTAAATGTACTATAAAACATGATTTTAATATTACTGAGATAATACATTTTACTATTAACTTATTTATATTACATTCACTTTGTTGTTATATTATAATATATTTCTCATTTTACGGAATATTTATTTTTTGAAATTTATGAGACTTTAATAATTATTATTTTATCCCTTGTGTCCGTTATCAATTTTGTGTTTTTGTTTATGTAATTCTATTTTTGATTATTTACTTCTATATATATATAATATTTATTTTTTGTATATTGTAACCATCTGTAATTCTTATAATGTTTTTGTAGAATAATTATATAAATATATGTAATACAAGAAATGTATGAACATTCATTTTTTCACTTAATTAAATTATGATTCATAATTCTAGGTATATTAAGAATGTTATTTTATTAATTACTTGTTTTTTCCCCTTTTAATTAGATAAAATTATTATTTTTTCAGGCAAAATAATTATTTCAATTTTTCTTTTTAACTCTGAAATCAATAGATCACATTTTTGTAGTTATAAACTTTTTTTATTACATTATTATTACAATGTTTTATATACCGTTTACACGTTTTACTATAGTTATCTCCCCAATTATTTTTTTCCCTAATATTAAATATGCAAATTAGAGCTCTTATGTTCCAAGCAGTGTTTATGAATTTAGAATGGAATTACATAGTATATTATATGACATATCAGATTTTTTGTGTTTCAACCCGGAATTATCTAATAATAATTCTTGATTATATACTTCTTTTAATTTTGTATAAATTTTTTTTTTTTTATGATTCTACGAAATAAACTAGATGTAAGGAGAGTATACTAATATACAGAAAAAAAAAAAAAAATAAGAAGAAATATAGATTGTAATATGGAATATATTTACACTAATTATTTATAAAAGAACTGTAGTTAGCAGTGTCTCGTAGACATTATATTATTATGTTATAATAACATTAACCTAATATAAAATTAATATTGTAAGGAGTATTTCTAAGATTGTCTAATAAATCCATATACAGAACTGAAATATCTAGTACTTCCATGTTAAGCTAAGTAATGAGCTTCTTCCATAGGTTCTAATTGTCTTTGTAACGTTCTTACTTCCCTTGCTGGATCTTTATAGATGGGCATAACTAATAATGATGTCTGTTTACAATTTGTTAATAATTCTTGATTATTAATGAGTTCATATTTTTCTTTAAACGATTTTAATGCTTTACAGAAAATAGTAGAATCCGTTGGGTATTTTTTTATAGCTTCTTCGTAAACTTCTACATATTTTTTCAGAGTAATCTAAACAGTTATTTTCACTTGAGGGGACATCATTTACACTTTTAATATTACTATAATTAATGTACAAATCATATAGAAATTTCATATTTGTATATTGTTCATCAACAATAAAATATATTTTCCCTTATAATTTTTTTTTTCTTTATCAAATGTAAAAGACATATCTTTCACTTTATTGGAGAAGCTATCAACGGTAGTAGAAAAAGCTTAATTATCTTTTAATTAATAATTAACCCAGAATTAAAATTAATGAAAATATAAATTGTGCTTATTATCACTTGTAAAAGAGAAAAATAATGAATTATGAAAACATTTAAAGTTTGGACATATTACTTGAAGCTCATTAAGATTCTGTGCATTTAATCTCCTATCAAACGTACGTTCATTATTATATACCGGTATATTCCATTATGTCTGAATAGATTTTTCATATTTTATATGTTCAAGGAAATGCTTGTAAAAATCTTACTAAAAATATTTAAAATATAGAAATTCCCAAAGAAAAATTTATATAAGCATATCTATTCTTATAAATACACATTATAACAATATTAAAATGTATTTATAGAAATAATAGTTTTATACAAAAAGAAACTAATGCTTTCTTGCCTCATCGTATATGAACTTCAGATATAATTTTAAGTAACTTATTTAAAATAATAATGTGTCAGCGAACATAAGAATGTGGGTAATATATTGATATAAAATAAAATATTAATATATTACATGAAATATATTTTAGATTTAAAAGTGTAATTATGAAATCCTTATTAGGTAAACTTGTTTTTAATTGAAGATGAAATTAAGATAATTAATTTAAAATTATAAAAAATAAACAGTTTATTTTAAAAACAAGCTGAAAATTATTAATGTAATATTTATGTAAGTGTAAAAAATTACAGATGTTTTTATGTAATATATTTAGTATTAGGCTATCACATAATTTCATTCATATTATTCGTATTTAATAAATTATTTATAATAATACATCATATTTTTCATTATTAGAACTGCATATATTATTTATATATACTAATTTATTCTTAAATGTTGTTTTATGATAAATGGGATGTTTAACATTAAGAAAGACACCCTTTTTTCTTTATTAATAAATATTTATTAAAGTATTAAATTAGACAATTACAAAAAATAGCCTTCATTTCTTTTATATTATATAATAACATAATATTTTATAATTTTTAAATATATGATTATTATAATACTTATAGTTAAATGCATATGAAATATTATTAAATTTTTAATATTATATAAAAACATTTTTTACTTATAATTTATACAAAATATACTGATCACAAAATAATTTCATTTATAATTATATTTTTCACAAATCATTTACTTTCTATGGTACCAAATATTGCTCTCTCTTTTCACTTATTTTAGAAGCATGGAAAAAATTAATATAATTTGTTGAATAACTCAATTGATTTAATATAACATATGATGATATATATATATATGTATATATGTTATTTATTTTATATATATATCTTACATTTAATAACAATTTAATAGTAAATAGCGTTATTTTTGAAATAACTAGAATAAGAAATATAAATTTTTATTTCTCTTATTGTAGAAATTCTATTGCTATATAATATCATTCATCTCTATACGTGTTATATGTGCACTAAAATTTATACATATCTTATGAACAATTTTTATACATTTATAGAGAAATAAATATATTTTTATAAGTTATTTAAACGTATAATTAATGTATCATTAATTTTAAGGTATATATTTCTATTTTTGTGTTAACAATAAATTACACAAAAGGAAATTATGCAATAATATTTAAAAATGCACACTGTTATAATAATTTTATTTATTATATATATATAAATAAAAAAAATTAATTTCCATTTTTTTTTAACGATAAATAATTGTGTGATTAAATGAAAAGTAAGATATAATTTTTAAATAGTAAAAAAGAATACGAATAATCCAAAAGA